>JADPWL010003240.1:0-60001 GCA_019059595.1 Marasmia exigua
CCGCGTGACCAGCATTACCAAAGAACCATCATTAAAGAAATCTATACTTCGCTAGTGCAGTCGGTCCTGACATATTGCATCCCTATTTGGGGCGGAGCGGCTAAGACGCGAGTGTTAGAAGTGGAAAGAGCACAACGTGCGTTACTGAAAGTAAAACTTTTTAAAAAAAGAAGATTCCCGACGAGTACTTTGTACACTATTATTAATGTCTTGTCCGTGAGGAAACTCTATGTTCTTAATTGTATATTAAAAAAACACAAAATTCTTACCTACGACGAAACCTTACAACAAAAGAGAAGAAAACAAATAACCGCTAACATCAAAACAAATACCGCATTTGCTGACAGGCAATATACAAAACGATCAAATTTTCTGTACAAAAAAATTAATAAAAATATAGAAATTTATAGTAAAACATCGTATGAATGTAAAAAACTGGTTACTAACTTTCTGTTACCATTGGATTACGAAGAAACGGAGACACTACTAGTGCACTCATGTTAACACACCAACACAAACAAACACAAACACATACCCACACACACACACACACACACACACACACACACACACACACACACACACACACACCTAGAATAATGGGTATCTATACTTTTGCAAAACCTACATTTTTTTTATGTTAACTATTAGATATGCAAAAGCGTAGTCACCTGACACAGGCATTCTTTTGCTTACAAGGTGACTACGACCACTTTTTGTAAAATACCATTTTTAATGAAATAAACCTTTTTACTTTTTACTTTTTTTACTTTTAAACGTGTAATCATGATTCAGTTAGTCTGGTTCTCCTGTTAAAGGGTTGCGAAGGTCAGATGGCAGTCGCTTCATTGTAATTACCAGACCCCCCCAATCCTGAATCCTGGTCTAAGCGTACCACGGGCTCGAAAGAGACAGCTTTGGACGCAACCGGGAATTGCACGCTAAGATAAAGATTTTATTACTATATCGATAACTATTGAATCCCTCATGTGTTTGTGTGGATGTGTAAACCCCAATACGGTGAACGCTCCGCTGAACTGACGCAGTAATTGGCAGGCTTGGCTTATTTATTCGGGGCAGCTTCCTGTGGAAATCGCTCGGCGAGCGTGGAAGCGCCGTGTTTTGGTTTAGAGTGAATTGGATTTTGGATTTGTGGAGAGCTATAGAGATTTGAAGACTAACTTGCTATGCTATTGATAGGTGGGTCGTTCTTTTTTTTTTCGGCAATGAGCCGAACTTACAAATCAACATTTAACTTTTATATAACAGACTACAAATAATAAATAGTATGTCCTAAATATTCGATAATGTATTTTACAGTTGGACTATGACATGATCTAAAATTTTATTTATGAAGAATACTTCTTGATTGAAATGGACACTCCCGTCACGTCCCTGGAATTAGTGCCATTTACACCTCTGTCACGCTTTTTATATATTTTTTTAAATAGTTAAATCATGCTGAAGTACCTACGAGGTGATAAAACAATGTAATTATTTCATGGTAAATTAGGAATATCTTGATGGCGTAACGTATATTTTTTATACATTTATTACTTCATAAGTTACTGAGGACGGGCTCATTGTCGATAAAAAAGGAGAACGACCTAGGTATGTTTTAATGTACAACACTCAAAATATTATCCTCCAACCGATTACGGCGAGACCAAGGCGCATCGTCTTCGCTGGCTTGGTCACCTCGAGAGACTGGACGAGCATCGTCTCGTGAAGAAAGCATACCAGAGCCGACCGATGGGCCGACGCCCGGTAGGCCGGCCTAGGTATCGCTGGAAGGACGTCGTCGAGAATGATCTGCGAGAACTTCAGGCCGGTGACTGGCGACAAGTAGTGCAGGATCGATCAAAGTGGCGTTCTCTTGTTTCGGAGGCCAAGACTCGCTTCGGGTCGCTGAGCCAGTGGAGTAAGTAAGTAAGTAACCGATTACGGCTACGGCGGCCGATCGTAAAGATCAGCCACGTACGCAGGATATATTACAGTCCTCAAGTGTATCCGCAAACACAAATGCACTCTCTATTCCCTTACCCACATATTCCGATGGGACCCTTCTGTGACACGACTGGAGAGGGATCTGGCGCAAGGACCAATGGCTTAACGTGTTTTCCGAGGCACGGGGGTACAAGACCGCCAATTTCCAGGACTCCGGGCTGACACTAAGAATTTTTTATCGAAAACCTAGGTACAAATTTTTGGCCCGACACAGGGATCGAACCCGGAACCTCTTACACTGCCGTCACTTTAAAGTGTGACCCACTAACCACTGCTCCACCGAGGCAGTCAACACAGATAATATAAAAGCTAGGTTAATATGTATTTTTAACCGACTTTAAAAAAAGAGACGGTTCTATATGTTCGACTATATGTATGTTTTTTTTTTGTATGGTCACCGATATGCAGAGTTATTTTTTTGTTTGAAAGAACACACTACCAAGTTGGTCCCATTGTCACCTAATCCCCGTTGAATAATTTGAATGTATAACAAGATTAGTATCTAGATAGTAGGTATTAGTAACACTAATTTGTTAATTGTACGTTAATGTACAAAGAGAACTTACACTTTTGATCGCAAAGCCGAGTACTCTACTCATGTAGGAAGGCATCTCCGTCATCAGCGTGAAGAAGCCCCAGTTTTGTCCGCAGTGAGCCACGATGACGGCCCAGAAGGGAAGGCAGGTGAATATCTTCCGCCATGGTGTGGGGTGTCTCTGTGAAAACATAAATATTCTTAAAGGATTCGCCGAAAAACCGATAGCCGAGTGGAGCACACAAACCGAGCAACGATCTGCTTTTACTGGTTTTCCCATAACACGACATACTAATTGAACAAATGCTCATCATCATCATCATTTAAGCCAATAGACGCCCACTGCTGGACAAAGGCCTCCCCCAATTTTCTCCACATAGATCAGTCATATTATTCGAATTTTCGGTACCTTGTTGCACACTCGTCCTGTACCGCCCGCATTCAATGGATTCCCGCGACCTTCACCAGATCGTCGGTCCACCTTGTGGGGGGCCTGCTACGGCTGCGACTTCCTGTACGTGGCCGCCACTCGAGGACTCTCCCACCCCAACGGCCGTCTGTTCTCCTCTCGCTATGGGTCCTGCCCATTGCCACTTGAGGCATGAAATCCTATGGGCTATATCTGTGACCTTAGTTCTCCTGCGGATCTCATCATTTCTGATACGATCACGCAAAGAGATTCCGAGCATATAACCCTCTTATTCACGAACGCTCGCACTGTTACACCTCGTAACTTTCGTCACTACCCACCTGAAACCTATACCGCCTGTAAAGATATCAGATACAATAATATGTCTTGTTACAGTTACGAGTACAGCCGTTTAAACGACTCTAGGCGTTATCCTATTCTCACGTTTAAATAAGTGTGACACTCCTTATCTTAGCGTGTAATTCCCAATTGCGTCCAAAGCTGTCGCTTCGGAGCTTGAGGTACGCTTGGACCACGATCCTGGATTCGGGAAGTCTGATTGTAACAATGAAGCGACTGCTGTCTGACTTTCGCAACCCTTAAAGAGGGTAACCAGAACAATTGGATTACGGTTGCACGTTCTGAATCATCATTTCAAATATTGGAGACATCCACAATTTTTGAGAAACTATCCGAGACGTGCAGGTTTCCTCGCGATGTTTTCCTTCACCGCTGAGCTAATGGTAGAAATATGCATATTTCTATCATTAGCTCTATGTGCTCATAGATTTGAAAAATCCAAAAAAGCATACTCGAATTCTAACACTGTGATACTTGTGACATTGTTACTTGATAAGTAGTTTTGACATCTATTTTCGGGGCACCAGATGGTAAGTAATCACCACCGGTAATGAGATACTCATTGAGATCAGAGAGGTCGATGCGTTACCGGCCTTTTAGGAAGGAGTAATAAGCTCTTTTATTTCTCTTTTCCCTTTAAATCCATCTTCTATTGTTTTATTCATCAAATATTAATTTGACGACTCGATGGTGTACTCGTATTGGCCAAGCGCGGAAGGTTCCAAATACAAAAAGATCATCACAATTAATTAAAATTAAATTCTGGCGTTACTTACTGTACAGTCCGTAAATTTTGATGTCCCAGAAAAATGATCTTTATTGGAATAGTGATAAAAAAGTATAGAATAAAACTTGGTAAAATGATAAATCTTGTGCTCATTGATATATGGGTCAAATACGAGTAACATCTGTCATTCTAATTAAACTATTTTTTACAGGTTCTACCTAAACGGTCCTAACAAATCTACTTAACCAGCGCTTGAGGTGAAGGGTAGAACACCAGTGATGCCAATTTATTTAAATTCTAGCAAGGACTAATGTTAGTCCATGATTCTATCTACTAATAATTTCAGACCGTCAGAAAAATTTAATGGCCAATTTTCAGTCTGTTTTTATATTTGAAACTTTGAATCACGTCAAAGCGGCCATTTTCGGCTGCAACAAAACTTTTGAGTGCAAAAATGAACCAAAAAGTAGTGCACAATTTTATGAAACAAAAAATTATAGTATTTGCCGAGAGCAGGGCGGTTCGAAACAATTTAAACCAATTGTTTTTGCTGAAGCCACTGCGCTTAACGGGACATCTGCCTTACCTTCTGCTCACCAACTCTTCCTAGCGACTTCTGGATGTACAGCACCTCCTTCTCCGATATGAACCTGGACTGCTCAGGAGCCGCAGAACCAAAGATCAGGTACAGCACCGTCCAGATAGCGCCGAGGCCTCCATTGAGGTAGAAAATGGCTGGCCAGCCCCAGCTCGAGGATATGAAGCCACCTACTATGAGCTGGATGGCTATGCCTAGTTGTGCACCTAAAAATAAAATATACGGTATAATACCCAAAATGCAAATTGATTTTTGTAAAGTATCATATTTTTTATTATAATCTGTGTCGTTGCTAAATTTTCGCTAAATTAACGTTGCCTTTTTTGGTAAGTACTAGTGTTAGCGGAACATAAAAATCGATTGACTACATCACAGGGCGATAAACGCAAAGCCCAAGTAACGTTTCTCATTCGAGCTGACAGATTTTTTTAAATATATTCGCGCGTATTGCTTTTAGGGCTCCGTAGCCAAATGGCAAAAAACGGAACTCTTATAGATTCGTCATATCTGTCCGTCTTTCCGTCTGTCCGTCTGTCCGTCTGTCCGTCTGTCCGTCTGTCCGTCCGTCCGTCCGTCCACCTGTCCGTCCGTCCGTCCGTATGTCACATATAATTTTTTTTGTTAGTTAATTTTACTTTGAGTAAAACTGTAATCCTTCTCAAAATGCGTTTCATTGTTCAAATAAAATAATAGGCATTTTATCCACTGGGGTAAAACGCCTAATTAGAGTTCATATGTTCGAACCTGATGATGCAGATAACACCTAAGTGCCATCTATTGGTATAAAGTGGACCTAATGTCCCGAAACGAAATGAGAATGGGTCATTAGTTAGAAATAAATCCGTCAAAATTTTACTGGATTATCGCCGTAGAATTAATTACTGTAAATATTTTTTGAGCAATAAGCAACGGCCGCCTTCAGGCATGAGAATATCCACATCGAACTGTTTTTTTTTTATGTGATAGATGGCAGTCGAGCGACAGATCACCTGATGGTAAGTGATTGCCAATGTCCATGGACACCTGCAACATCAGTAGAGTCACAAATGCGCTGCCAACCTTTAAAACCCCCTTTCCCCCGGATTGGGCCTCCGGTACCATAACTCTCGCAGCGAAACACAACACAGGGCTGCTTCACGCCGGTTTTCTGTGAGGCCGTGGTATTACTCCGGTCGAGCCGGCCTATTGGTGCCGAGCCGTGGCAATCCAATGGTTAAAATCTATGCAACAGTGAACTCCGTTCTCTAGTTTTAAATACTTTTTTCACGGTATAGAATACTCGGCCGATATAGAAAGAAAGAAATATTATATACAAGTACTAGTGGCTCCCGGCGAACTTCGTTCTGCCTACTTTTTGTTTAATTTATCACCTTTTAGACCTTCCCTGGACTACGACAAACATTTTAAAACTAAAATCAGCTCAATCGGTCCAGCCGCTCTCGGGTTTTAATTAGACTAACGAACATCAATTCATTTTTATTTATATATATAGTGATAGGTATAATCATATTTACCCTGCATAAATGATGGTACTCAAAAGTCCCTTCTCTTCTAATGGAACCCACTGGCTGATCAAGTGGTGGGTGCAAGGGTATACGAATGCCTGTGTTAGACCCTGAAGAATACGGCACGCGCAAACCAGCTTCCAGCCTCCCTGTATTTAAGAAACATTAAATGGGTTCTTTAATACTCAATTACCATACCATTGGCAGCGCACGAGACAGTCTCGCGGGTGTCTATGGGCGGCGGCAATCGCTTACCATCAGACGATCCGTCTGCCACCTATCACGTAAAAAAACCATTTAGAACTACGTAATAGTCGATATTGACAGAGGGCGTAGAATCAGCACGCAGAAATGGAGGTGAGTCGATCGTGTCTCTAGACGTACTAATGGAGGAGGAGTGTATGAGTCATCACGTAGAAAAATGTGTAGGATGTCTTACGGCACGATATACCTACTAACGAAAAATTTTAGGGTTGAACACAATTCACAAAAATCCACGGTTCTTCTAACGGCAGCGCTGCATACATGATTCATATCATGAGTCATGCATGCATGACTGCGCCTCGGCATTACTCGTATTGATGCCTGAAGCGATGGTTACCATTTATCATCAGATTCACCGCATGAAAAATACTAATTAAGCGTAATTTTTCAAAATTTTTAAATTTACTGTATGTGACTTAATTTTGCAGATGTACTCATCTGTTATCTTGTCTTATCTTATCTGTTAGGGGCCATTTTCATGGGACACGTCGATCTTAAGGGATCTTTTGTACCTCCCCTATCATTTGCACTCCTACTCACGAAAGATTCATCTCATCAGCGTCCAGCTCGTCTTTCAGATCGAGGTGCCTGTACTTTTCTGGTTTAGGACCTGATGATGATTACTCATCGTAATCATCATCAGCCCATTTAAGTCCCCACTGCTGGGGCACGGGCCTCCCTCAATCACATGAGAGGTAATTGCTATACTCACCACGCTTGTCTGCCAAGCCAACCCGTCTGGGTTGGCGAGGGTTTTGATATAAATGCAGAGTTTTCCTTCTCTGGGTGCTGATGATCATGCCAGCAGCTTTACCTTAGTCGCCTTTTACGACACCTCGGTAAGAGTCGAGGGTGGCCTATTCTACTCTGCCGGGGACTACACGGCCATCGTAATACAGCAAAGATATGTCACTTTTAATTTTAATGTGCATAATAAAATTAGGACCAAAATCTTAAATTGAGTTCTTACCCAACTAGCAGCAAAAGGCAGAAGGAAAGACAGCAGAGCGTTGACGCTCACGGAGATGGTGATCAGCACCTTCCCTCCAATCTTTCTGCACAGCTCCCCTCCAGGGATCTGCAGGATCACATACCCCCAGAAGAAGGAGGAGAGAATGACGGACTGCACACTGTGCGGCCAGTCGAATATCTGAAAAAAGATGACCTAGGTATTCATATTCGTTCTTTCTTTTTTATGTGATAGATGACAGACATATAGACGGATCACCTGATGGTAAGCAATGCCGTAGCCCATGGACTCCACTCCCAACACCGGACTTGTGTGAAGTCACAAGTACGTTGCCAAATTTAAATCCCCCCTTTTCCCAGATTAATACCCCGGTACCCTCATTCACGTAGCGAAACACAGCACAGAAGCTACTTCAGCGCGCTACAGAAGCGCTGATTTCCCGTAAGGCCGTGGTGTCACTCCGAATGATATGACCAGTTCATGCTGAAGCGTGGTCCTCCCACGGTCGATCCATGTTTGGATACTCAACTGAAACAAGAGCTCCTTGGTACGTTCGAGGCAGATTACCTATAAGGTGGACAGACAGTATCAAGTGTACTACAAAATGTTCCTTATCTAAATGTACACGCAGTACCACCAACAAAGAAAGATAGAAAAGTCTCGCTAAAGTCGCTACCCAGCACTGAGACAATTCATAACCACGACCACTCCGAAAAAGCATACCGGATTAGCAAGTTGAAGTGGCACACGACTAACCATATCACCCACAGAACTGAAAACCGCTGGGGTAAACGAGTTCTAGGGTGGATACCACGTCTTGGTAAACCTAACCAGCCAGAATTGGAGTGACGATCTATACAAATGGCTGGCTGGAGCTGGATGCAAGTAGCGCAAGTTCAATCGGAGTGGCGAGCATTAGGAGAGGCCTATGTCCAGCAGTGGACTGCAACAGGCTCCGACAGGAGTGTACGATTGGGAAGAAGAACTAAAATTCATAGTAGAATGAAAGATTTATGTGTCGGTGGCGCAGTGCCTTAGTTGATCCCATAATAAAGCGACAGCTGCTTTTGAACCCCCGAAATAAAATCAACGGGGTGTTATTAGGTGGACGTGTCTATGTGTGTGTGTGTATCCGTAGCATTGTAGCTCCCGAACTTGTCCCGAACGGATAAACCGACTTTGTTTGAATTTCAAAACACATTATGTGCAAAACGTATGTAACAAAATCAATAGATATCTTTACGTTCTAAGACGACTGATAAAAAAACATTACTGAATGTAACTTTTTCGGCTTACTATGGTTATGTTGCTTCTAACTTGTCGTATGGGCTACTATTATGGGGAAATAGTACAATGGCCAATAAAGTATTCATTGCCCAAAAAAAATGCGCACGCGCTCTTTGTGGCAAAGGTCCATTTGACAGTTGCAGGTCACTATTCCCAAGATTAGATATACTTACAGTCCCTTGCATGTACATACTAGAAATATTCAAGTTTTTCAAAACAACACCCCGAATTATTTAAAAAAGCTAGTGATGTATTTCCACGAAATACCAGAGATAGATAGATAGATAGATACTCTTTATTGCACAACATACAAAACATAAAAGCTAGGTATACAGAGATACAACGTACAATAACAGACTTGCTTTGGCCTTTACTCAGAAACACTGCTTGTCAGAAAAATTGTTATTGCATGTGTGTCAAAGTGTACAACAAAATTCCAAACCATTTCAAGTGTGGACCTGCGGGTTTGATGACAAAAAAATTACGGCAATAGCTGGTAGATAAAACGTTTTATAATTTAAATGAATTTTATAATTGTAACCATTTTGCATGTTAATATTATTAACTGAATAGAGATTCTTATACTATCATGTACTGTACCTGTTCTATGCAAATAAATAAATGCTTTGAATGCTTTGTTTATTTTTTGTTTGAAAGGTGATTGATCGGGAGTGTTCTTAGCTATGTTAGATGGAAATTGATCCAAGATGGCCGCGGCCACAAAATGAAAGGTATCAAATAAAAAGATTTGTGTAGTAAAATACAATATGCAAATTATACACAATTTTTCAAACTGGAGTTATATACAAATTTTCATAATGGAAAAGTTTTAAATCCAAGATCGCCGCCACCATGAAATAATAAAATATAATATTATATTACTTAAATGGGGTGCCTATTGAATGCGGGTACTGGTTTGTACCTTAGTGAAATAAAAATTAGAGAGTCTCTGTAAAAAGAGAAAAAAAATATAATGCACTATTTATGCGTCGGTGGCGCAGTGGCTTAGTGGATCCCATATTGAAGCGACAGCTGCTTTTTATTAGTTATTTGCAATATAAGTCAAGCAGAAAAATTAACTACGCTAAAAATGGCATCTCATAATCCCTCATCTTAGCGTGTAATTCCCAGTTGCCTCCAAAGCTCTGACGACCCATTTGGAACAGTGGTAGTGAACGCTGCCTTTGGTCTAAGGGTTGCGGGTTCGATCCCCGCATAGTACAAACATTTGTGTGCATGAACATGTTTGTTTGTATTGGTCTGGGTGTTTTTTTTATGTATTATACGTATGTATTGACAAAAGAAAAGTATTATTATGTATATATTTGTAATCCCACTGGTGGTTCTGATATCCGTAACACAGGTACTTGAGCTACCTATCTCGAAGTCAGAGCAATGTATGTGAAAAAAAAGCTGCCGCTTACGCTTGGACACTGATTCTTAATTCGGGAATCCTGGTAATTACATTGAAGCAACTGCCGTCTGACCTTCGCAACCTTTTTAACGATCTATTCCGATCTAATACCAATATCTAACCTCATTGGTATTTGTTTTAAATTTTACTTTTTAAACCACTTTTAAACGAATACCAGAACAAGTAAGGTACAGTCCGACTGAATCATGGTTACACGTTTCTGAAACTACCCAAAACGTGCAGCATTCTATACTATGTTTTCCTTTACTGCTGAGCTAATAAAAATAATAATAAAATAAAAATGCTTTATTGCTTACCTGAGTTACTTAGACTAACAAAGATTTAGGTACATTTATTAAGAAGTAATAATCTAATTAATTGTCTAATACATTTGTTGAAATGAGCAGGGGATCCCACACTAGGCACAGCCTGTATCTTGGGTAACCAGTAACTTACTAATTAACAGAGTTACAGTATCAGTTAAGAAATTAAATAAAGCTTAGGTGTGAAAGTAAATAAAAATATATATATATAAGTGTCTGTAATGTGCTTTTTAGAAGAAATGTCATGTTTTAAATAGTGAATTTAAGATGTTTATAATAGATTCTGTTGCGTTATAGTCCAGAGTGAGTAACCATTCAAACAGTGCCGTCTTCGCCTGCTGCAGTGAAGACAGCTTTATGTCACAGAATTTCAGAGCACGATTATAATAATAATAATAATTTATTTCAATTTAAAGATTACATTCGATCCATTATTGTTAGTATGACTTATAATTACGTTAGTAACAAGGAATAAACAAAAACAAGTAAAAAGGCAAAGAAAGACACCTAAATCATTTAGTTGATGCCAACCAGAGCAATCGACCTCAGCAAATGGATGAAGTGCCTCTTAATAGAAGAGTCATGTATCTCCGCAACAGTCTATATTATATAGCGACGGAAATGCGTAAGCGGAAAATCTTTTTGCAAATCTGGTGCCCACCACCGGAGTTGGAAGTTTGTATACGCGTTTTTAAGTAAAATTTGATGATTAATAATAATAATCATAATTCTCATAACATCTCATACGTTGACCTGATTCCGTACTAAGTAGCTTAAGCACTTGTGTTATAGATATCGGACAACAGAGGAACACAAATATATACTTAAATACTTATAACCCAGACACCGAACAAACACAAATATTCATCGCACGAATGTTTGTATAGGGTGGGGATCGAACCCACGACCTTTGGCGTAAGAGGCAGGGTCACTATCAATTGCGCCATCCGGTCAGTTACTTATTAGATTATTACTTTTGAGAGTGTTTTTGTGAGAGTTTAATGGTAGAAATTCGCACATAGATTTAAAAAATACAGAGGTGTGTGTTCGGGTTCTTACCATGACCCCGCGTATTGAAAGCGCGTTCTGAACCACCGAGCATCGCTCTTGGAAAAATGGCGTCTCACTTATGATTTTCTTATTTTTCTCTTTTAAAGTAAAAACACAGACTTTATGATGCGTCGTGCCTCTTTTAATCTGTGCACGTGACGAAAAAGAATTACAATATTATTTATGTTTCTCTTCGTTGAAAACTAAGTAGTGAAGACACATAGTTAAGTACATATCATCATCAGCCCATTTAGGTCCTCACTGCTGGGGCACGGGCCTCCCTCAATCACATGAGGGGTAATTGCCATACTCACCACGCTTGGCAGACGGGTTGGCGAGGGTTTTGATATAAATGCAGAGTTTTCCTTCTCAGGGTGCTGATGATCATGCCAGCAGCTTTACCTTAGTCGCCTTTTACGACACCTCGGTAAGAGTGAGGGTGGCCTATTCTACTCTGCCGGGGACCACAAGGCTAACTCTGCCGGGGACCACACGGCTAACTCTGCCGGGGACCACACGGCTAAGTACATATGACGATCAGTATCTAATATACTTCAGCTACGTGGAAGAGCCACGCTTCGACATGAATAGGGACCGGAGGGAAGATTGGCAGCACACTTGTGACTCTACTAGTGTAGTGGGCGGCGGTAATTGCTTATTACAGGTCATCCGCCAGCTTGTCTGCCACCTATCACAAAATTTATTTAATTATTTATATATCTATCTATCACATAAAAAAAATCTCCCTTCATCTGTTTTTTTTTTTAAGCTAGAGGCGACAAACGAGCAAGCGAGTCACCTGATGGAAAGCAATCATCGCCGCCCATTAACATCCGCGAAATCAGAGAGATCGCTAATGCGTTGCCGGCCTAAAAAGGAGTACACTCTTCTCTTGAATCTGTGCACAAGACAAAATCTTAATCAGAAACTTAGATATTCTTGTCATTGCATGTCAAGTGTGGCAATTGGGATGTATATTATCTGGCGAATAAAACTACTAAAATCAGCAAAACAATGGTTTTCTGGTATATTCACAGGTTCATCAGACACAGACATAAAAGACACCACGACAATGCAAAAAAAAAAACCATAATCTATCGAAACCAGTAAAAAAAAATAAAAACAAACAATATAAAAGAGGCTAGTCTAGCCCTCGAACCTCAACATCAAGAATCCCCCAAAACTTTTCCAAGGGTTAAAATAAGTCGTTCATTAGACTGTGTGCCTAATTATCCAAAGACAATGCAATTTACTCACTCTTAATTACTTACACTTAAACTCACTATTAATATTTAAACGTGTATCAGGTCGAGACCCCAATTAATTAGATAACTACGAAATCAGCTCAATGGAAATTTTATCGTGTCACTGTCTCATTAGTAGGGCCCTTATTATATCAGCAGAGGACTCTCTACTTCTTTTCCCTCATTTGACAATATAACCAAGGAAAGGGAAATGATTCAGTAATTTTTTTTATGTGATTGATGGCAGACGAGGAGATGGATCACGCGACAGCAGTGGAGTCACAAGTGCGTTGCTAGCGATTAAACCCCCCTATTCTCCCAAATTGGGCCTCCGGTACTCTCACTCACGCAGCGAAACAGAACTTTTTTGGCTTCATCCTAAGAGATAATGCACTTGTATGTTTGCGCACACACTTGGGCACTATGAATGTTCTGTGTACTTGGATTTTTGTATTTGTTTCTCTCCTTAAAATTAATGGCGTATTTTTCCTGCATTTTTTTATGATATAGGTGGCAGACGAGCCGATGGATCAACGAATGATAGTAAGCGATTACCGCCGCCTATGGACACCTGCAACACCAGTGGTATTCCAAATGCGCTTCTTACCTTTTCATCCCCCTTCCCCTGGATTGGGCCTCCGGTACCCCCACTCACACAGCGAAACACAGCGCATGCACTGCTTCACGCCGGTTTTCTGTGAGGACGTGGTATTACTCCGATCAAGCCGGCCCATTCATGCCGAAGCGTGGCTCTCCCACTGTTAAGATATATTGCATAGTGAGACATGATTATTGTGATGTATTGCAGTGCATGTGCATGCTAGCCACCACGCCTCGAATGACTTAGTGACCCGCCCCGCCTCCAGATAGCATGATGTACGCGGTATATTGTGCTAAACAGATCTGTTTAACGAGGGTCACGACTTCGTATTATTACTGAACAATAAATTATAGAGTGATTTATTCTTATAAGAAGGTAATATGTGCAATTGCATGGCTCAAATCTTAGACCATCCAAAACTAAAAAACCAAACCAGGAGTGCCCTCCTAGCAACTGCCATAATAGATCATCTACTGGTCGCAGTGGCTATGAGACGCAGGGCTCACCCCATTTCTAACAACCCTCCTAGCAAGCGAAGCTCAAATAAGTGAAGTATTTTTATATTTCATCGGCGCTTTGAAGATTTGAGGCCCCTGGATTGTGGATAGCCACAATACGCTCTTTCCAATGACGTAGTTTGAATAAAACATCCCATGACTCTTCCCCACTTAAGGGAAATGAGGGAAAACCGGGACTCCTCCTAAGGAGACGCCGATAGATCATACCGATGCTTCTAGTCGGCATCTCGTTAGGAGAAGTCCCCGTCAGAGGAGAGCCCGATATAACCCTCCAGCTCCCTAGGAGGAGGGTATGCATAAGGTGTTTCGGTGACGGTGATGTCAGCCCATTGCACTTTGGGCCGGCGGCACTCCCCAGCAATACAAAAAACAGGTGAGTTGCTGACGCTGATGATAAATAATAAATAAATAAATAAATATTTCACAACATCACATACATTGATCTGACTCCGAGATAGGTAGCTCAAGCACCTGTGTTACGGATATCAGAATCATCAGTGGAATTACAAATATATACGTATAATACTTTTCTTTTGTAAATACATACTTATAATACATAGGGAACACCCAAACCAATACAAACAGACATGTTCATGCACACAAATGTTTGTACTGTGCAGGGATCGAGCCCGCAACCCTTGGACCAAAGGCAGCGTTCACTACCACTGTTCCAAACGGGTCGTCTGCTGTCGGTCGCCTGATGATGAACCGATTTTAAAAAAAACTTCACTTACATGAATGAAAGTCACAGGTCGTGCACCTGTCAAATGAGTCTAGACTCTAGAGGGTAGTAGCTTGAGTATCAAGTCAAGTCAAGTCCTCATCTCCTCATCTTAGCGTGTAATTCCCGGTTGCATCCAAACCAGTCCCTCTGGATCTGACCATGCGCTATGCTTGGACCACGCTTGGACCATGTTGAGGATTTGGGATGTCTGGTAATTACATCGAAGCGACTGCCGTCTGACCTTCGCAACCTTTTAGGGTGACGGGTAGGGCACACTCGCGATTCGATTTTGATTTTTACCTACTAAACCGGATCTATTTTAAAAAACTTATACTATTTATTAAATAACCATGCATAAATGTTGGGTCCAACGCGTACGCGAAAAATTGAATGCAAAAGTAGCCGCTTTTGGCGTGAATCAATTTTTTTTGCCGAAATTGTTTAAATAAGATCCGGCTTAGTAGCTAAAAATTAAAATCGATTGGCGTCGCTAGTCTGCCCTACCCGTCACCTTAACAGGGGAACCAGACACACTGAATTAAGGTAACACGTAAGTAAAAAAACTGAACTCACTAAACGTTAGTAAGAAACTACCCGAAACATTCAATGCTTGCGTACCTATATCAAGTATCTACGTAAAAAATATATTATTGCTATTTATCGTTATAATGGTTTGTACTCGTATTTCGTTATCGATTTAATCATCGTCATCGTCAGCCCATTTAAGTCCCCACTGCTGGGGCACGGGCCTCCCTCAATCACATGAGGGGTAATTGCCATACTCACCACGCTTGGCAGACGGGTTGGCGAGAGTTTTGGTATAAATGCAGCGTTTTCCTTCTCTGGGTGCTGATGAGCATGCCAGCAGCTTTACCTTAGTCGCCTTTTACGACACCTCGGTAAGAGTGAGGGTGGCCTATTCTACTCTGCCGGGGACCACACGGCCAGCAGCAAAACTGCACTTATTGCACACATATTCTGTTCTTATCTGTATATTGGGTATCGTAACCAAAATTATTATATTTATCTGTGATTATCTGGACTTAAGCATCCTTAATGCGAAGGGTAAGGCACTGGAGCCCGAGGTCCAAGCGACCATGATCAGGATCTAGGGAGTCTGGTAGATGAAGCGACTGCCGTCTGACCTTCGCAGCCCTTACTACCAAATTATATTTATCTTGGTTTTGGTGTGCAGGTTTCCTCACGATGTTTTCCCTCACCAAAGAGCATAATAATGGTCATCATCATTATCATCATCTTTGATATCTCCTTCTCCACCTCCATCATCTTTGATTCTATTGTAACTATGTTCTTTGTTTTGTCTTTCTTCCATTTGTATGTATGTGTGCAGCGCTGCAGCGGCTTCGGCCACTGTAGCAAATGCTGAGATTGGGCCTTGTTGGCTACAGAATTTATTCTATTCATGTATTTATTATATATATTTGAGTTTAAATTTGTATTCTGTGGCCAATAAAGAAATATTTATCTTTATCTTTATCAGCATATCAGGAAAAAAACGTCCATTGCTGGACATAAGCCTCCCCCAATGTTCTCCACACAAGTCGGTCCTGTGCCACCCGCGTCCAATGTATTCCCGCAACCTACACCAGATCGGCGGTCCACCTTGTGGGGGGCCTGCCACGGCTGCGACTTCCTGTACGCGGCCACCACTCGAGGACCTTTTCGTCCTAACGGCCGCTTTGTGCCCTGTCAATGGTATCTCATGGTATGATTTTAAAAATCTAGAGGTGCATGCTCGGATTCGAGCCACGACCCCTCGCATGGAAGGCGCGTTCTGAACCACTGAGCCACCATCGCAATGTTATTTTATACCATACTTGAATTCCTTTATTTATGAATATTTCCGTCCGTAACATAATGCGCATAAGATCTCAAGTTTCCTTTTATCTCACACAGCATATCATGGCTATGTTTGCTCTATTTTGCGATATGGTCTTATTTTATGGGGAAACTCAGTAGACATTAAAAGGGCTTTCGTTATACAAAAAAAAGTGTCTAAGGGCTATGAGTGGTATTGGGCCGATGGACTCCTGCAGACCGCTTTTTAAAAAATATAACTTGTTAACACTGCCATCAATGTATATTTTCGAGTCATGCACTTTTACAAAAAATAATTTGAATATTTTCAAAAAGAAAAATGATATGTGCGCTTACTCTAACCGATATCCGAATCGTTTAGTGGTACCATCTTGCTCAACAACGAGCTACCAAAAAAATTGTCATTATATGTCTGTCAAATTGTACAATAAGTTGCCAGAAGCATTAAAGGATTTACCCATAAAAAAATTCAAAAATAATTTATATAAATGGTTGTGTGATAGATGTTTCTATAGTATTAAAGAATTTATGGAATGTAAGATTTAATTATTATTTTTTTGTTGACATTATATTAATTATTTTTTGAGTGACTAATTCTTTGTATTGATTTTATTTTGACTATGTATTATTTTACTATAACTTAAGACAACGCTACGCTCTCTGTTATTGCATGCCGATATTAATCGGTTAAATGTGAGAATCTAAACGATAATTATGTAACTCACTGTAACCACATTTACCGCAATAAATGATTTCTGATTCTGATTCTAAATGTTAATATAAATTACAAGTAAACATTGTAAAACATTTATGCTTTCCACAAATTTTGTAAAACCTTTGTACAAAGATTTCGCGGAAATGTTGGATGAAGAGCCAGCGTTTCCGCATAAAATTTTGATAAATTTAATTTTATTTTCGTCTTATAATATTAAGATTATATTATTCTAAAAATTTCAGAACAATTTTTTTCCTAGCTGAAAAGAAACTGTCTTATTTTTTAACCGACTTCAAAAAAGGAGGAGCTTCTCAATTCGATTCGTATATTATTTTTTATGTTTGTTCGCCGATTACTTTGCCATTTATGAACCGATTCAGATTATTATTTTTAGTTGGAAAGAAGATTGTCCCGGTATATCTAAGATCTGATGATAGGATTCTGGAAAAATTGAGGGGAACCCTCTTATTTAATGGGCACGCGTAATGTTTTTATTTTTTTTTTACAGCTGCACCAGTATTCACGCCTGATGGTATTAATTTTGTGGCTCTGCTGATGATGGAACTCCTCAACGGTAAGGAGTTAAAGGATAACTCTTTCAACACTGTACTAACAATTAGTTTTTTAGTTATTTGGTAGGGATGGGGATAGGTGTAATAGCCCATCTTTGGTAAAAAGGCACCTTTATACTAAACTTAGTTATGAAGTGGCAGTAGAATCAAAGTACTTACAAGTTAATGATGATAAAATAAAAATATTAGCAAAGATGAAAAAAAATACGGCATTAGTCTGAATTCATTGTTAAATACCTACTTTTGGTTTTAAGTTTTGTGTGTTGTACAATAAAACAGTATCTATTTATACAGCGTGTGTATTTTATACGGGCGAATAATTAATCCAGCTATAATATCTGATCCTACGAATTGTATAAGATAATCATTTCATTAAATTTTGTGGTTAATTAGGTGTAATGATTTTTCTAAAGTGCAACCCAGCAGCAATGTATGCCGTCCAACTTTGTTTGACATGACAAGTGACATGAGTGTCATGACACTCGTATGACGTTTAGATACTTATGTCTACGTTAATTGATGTTATTAACGTTAACTACCAGTGGATGCAATACATTGCGTGCTCAATTCTTTGTATGAAAAAAAAAGTACCTTAATTTCCTAAAGAAATGTATGTAAACAGGTTCCCTAGGTCCGATAGTAATGGCCATTAAAATATTCGCCCGTATCAAATAAACACGCTGTATACCATCACTATTAAAACGTTTATCCTATACGTATTATTAAAGTCTGCTTTTAGCTTAGAAATCGCTGCTCAATTTCACTATCATACTACATGCCGTAAACTAGGATTCCACTCGTACCATCTGGATGGTCCACCATTCACCACCGTGCGCTTTACATGACATTTTTTGCCACGCACCTCTTAACCGTGGAATCAACTTACCGCAGCGATATTTCCGAACCGGTACAATATTGAGATCTTCAAAAAACGAGCCTATACCTTCCTAAAAGGCTGGCTACGCATATCCACTCCCTCTGGTGTGACTGATGTCCATGAGCAGCGGTGATCACTTACCATCACTCGCTGCTGTCTCGCTTGCTCGTTTGCCCCCCCTTTCTCATAAAAAAAAAAAATTGTACAAAATACTATGAGGCGAACTTAATGCCAAGAAGCATTCTCTACCAGTCAACCTTTGGAAACACTCAATTTGGATTACACTTAAACTTGAACTTTAGGTGTTTCCAAGTTACAACATAAGTAATTTCATTTTAACCAGTTTTATTAACTTCAGAACTTAATAACACAGTACCTAGTTTTAATAATAACTTTAAATTATATATAGCTGCTACAAAGCCAACTATGTAATTTTAATGTTTTCTTCGTACCTTTGTTAGTCAAAATGTACTCAAAAAGTTTCAAATTAGTCACGAATTGTATGTTATTAGTTTAACAAAGCAACTACTCAATTTATAATTATAACTTAGTCTTGTGTAGGCTTTTTTTTTAGATAGTTAAAGGGGTTAAAGTATAAATTTGCGGTTTTTTTTCTAGACAAAATAAGATGTGCAACTCCTTTAATAAGCAAATAGTCACCATACTAGCAATAGTTTAATACACTGTTTTAGTTAATATAATAATAATAATTCTCACAACATCTCATACGTTGACCTTATTCCGTACTAAGTAGCTTAAGCGCTTGTGTTACAGATATCAGACAACAGAGGAACACAAATATATACTTAAATACATATATTACACCCAGGCACCGACCAAACACAAGTGTTCATCGCACGAATGTTTGTCCAGGGTGGGGATTGAACCCACGACCTTTGGCGTAAGAGGCAGGGTCGCTACCAATTGCGCCATCCGGTCAGTCAAAGTTAAGCATAAATGTTGATGTTAAGAAATAAGGTGGGCGCTCTCACTGCAACACAGTTAACTATAACTTTCGCAGTCTGAGAACGTCACAATAGTTTTTATTCCACCCTGTAACATTATGAATTAAACAATTTTTATTATTGAATTTTTTTTTAACCATAATATAATTTTATTTTATGTTAAGACTATACTATTTTTAAGGCTTATTAAATAAAGATCAGATAAGTATCATTGTATTCTATTATCATTATATTATCATGCAAAAAAAACCTTAAAAATGAACCTTTTTTAACAATAATAACTTTTTTTTTTCTTAAAACCACCCTACAAGTTTCTTAACGTTGTCCATTAAAGCACAGTTAATTATGGAGTAGTAACATTAATAGTTACTTTTTATATTGAAAAAAAAATAGTATGGATAACTTCTAAGAAAATCGCCATACAAAACGGCAATTTCATACTTTTACCCCTAATATTGGCTAATAAACTCTACGTCTGTTTATCTCTGTACAGGGAAATGCTAAGCGTAAATGAGTGCGTGATTCAAATGGATTCCTGTTCATTTTTGTACAAACGATTTGTCTTTATGATATCCCAATTTATCCTCGACTGCATTATGTATATACGTAAGAGCTAGAATACTTTCCCAAAAAAGTTCGTTAGTCATAGTCTTACCACCAGAAATAAACGTAGACTTGCCGTCCCGGTCCTCAGACTTCATAAAATCGGTAATTTATTTGTTCGCAAGCATTAAGATATTAATAAACGAAACGTGGCCGCTTACAATGTGCCGATTAAGGAGCTCAAAGTCACCCAGAGAGCAATTGAGAGGGCTCGGAGTCTCCCTGCGTGATCGTATCAGAAATGATGAGATCCGCAGGAGAACTAAGGTCACAGACATAGCCCAAAGGATTGCCTGCCTCAAGTGGCAATGGGCAGGGCACATAGCGAGGAGAACAGACGGCCGTAAGGGCAGAAAGGTTCTCGAGTGGAGGCCACGTACAGGAAGTCGCAGCCGTGGCAGGCCCCCTACAAGGTGGACCGACGATCTGCTGAAGATCGCGGGAATCCACTGGATGCGGGCGGCACAGGACCGATCTGTGTGGAGAACATTGGGGGAGGCTTATGTCCAGCAGTGGACGTCTATTGGCTGAAATGATGATTAAGATATTCAATAAGCTACCACAAAATGTCATTAACCTGTTACTGGATAACTTTAAGTCACATATTATAACCTGCCTAATGCAGAAAGGTTACTATAGTGTACGAGACTATTGAAATGATAAAGACTCTTGGTCATGCATGTTAATCAATTAGTCTTTTGAGTTGTTATTCATAGTAGTCTGTTAACTTTGATGGTTGTATTTTTTGTCTCTTCTCAATTGAAACTCTGTAACATCATCAATATTTGAAAAGAATAACTACTGAGTTTCTTGCTGGTGTCTTCTTAGTGGAAATTGACATACATTTAAGTGTTCTGTATGGACCTATATTGAATAAAGATTTTTTTATCATTATCTCTTACCTTATCTTTATAAAATAATAAACAAACAAACAAACAATCATTTATTTGCAAATAAATACGTGTGATTAGATCTTATAAAAAATGGTATCGAGTTTATGTATTCAGCCTGCAAGCAGGCGTGCAAATGTAATATACAATATAAGTAGGTACATCTATAATCATGTTTAGAGGTAATAAACTCGGACATTTGATGGGTCCTCATTATGTTTGTAAGAAATCCATTATAGTTACATGGCAGTTTATTGCATAACGTTGAAGTGGCAATGTTTGCTTAATAATCTCAATAATTACCTACCACCATGATTATCTCACTTTATGGCATGAAAAATTTTTAGGGTTCCGTAGCCAAATGTAAAAAACGGAACCCTTATAGATTCTTCATGTCTGCCTGTCTGTACGTCCGTCCGTATGTCATAGCCACTTTTCCGAAACTATAAGAACTATACTATTGAAACTTGGTAAAAAGATGTATTTTATTAACTGTATTACAATTTATACACAATTATACTCGTACTTAGAACTGAAAATCTAAATAATTTTTCCTCAAATCCAAACGTGCCCCATAGATACTCCATCTATGGATAGGTACTGTAAAAATGATATTGAAGTTTCTAATAAATTTTTTTTCTAAACAAAACTTTGTGCAAGAGACGCTCCCAAAGTGGTAAAATGTGTCCCCCCCCCACCCTCTAACTTCTATAATAAAAGAATTATAAAACTAAAAAATATATGATGTACATTACCATGAATGAATACTAGCTACGAAAATTGGTTTGAACTAGATCTAGTAAGTATTTTTATTAATACGTTATAAGCCGCAATTCACCTTTCATATATCTTGAACCCTTCACGGGCGAGTCCGACTCGCAGTTGGTTGGCTTTGTCATAATAATTTCAAAGCAACTTTATTTCTCCATCCTAATACTGTGTTATCTTTGTGTATGTTGTAGCAATAAATCAAAGCGATATAAATAAAATCACCGGTCAACTTCACCATTAAAGTTCAGAGAATAACTTGTAATTGGCAGAATTCATCTGTGCTCACGTCACGCTAGAAGCCATGTTCTTAGATTAAAACGAAATAGCGGAAGATACGGCACGTCCCTTCAATTAGACAACTGATAAAAATATAAATTGAAAATTTAAAAAACCCCCGACACAACTAAAGCTCTTTCATTTGATACCTATATTGAGGCAGTTGGAACAACAAATAGGTTATTCGTCATTTTCTGATGGCGGCCATCTTGGATTTGAAATTTTTCACAATTAATATATTCTGCTACTCAAACCCTTTCATATGATACCCATATTGTGGGAGTAGTGTTAAAACATAAAATCCAAATCTTTGTGACGGCGGCCATCTTGGATCGATTTTTATCCAACATAGCTAAGAACATTGCCTCCTAATTCATCTTTCAAACAAAAAAAAACAAAATCAAAATCGGTTCATTGGTTCGGGAGCCACAATTCCATAGACACACACACACACACACGCGCACACACACACACATACACACACAGACGTCAAACTTAAAACACCCCGTCGTTTTTACGTAGGGGGTTAATAACACCCCGTCGTTTTAGCTTCGGGGGTTAAAAACGGGCTTGATGCACAACTACATACACACGTAGTCACAGTTCTATGACACATTTGTTTTAAGTTGTACGATATTGGAAGACAGAGACAAACCCATTTTTTTGACATTAGCGTGAGTGAGTCAAGCCTGCTACGCGCAGCTGCGCTTCAGAGTTGAGTCCTGTCACTGCCGCCCTCTCTCTAGCTTGCCTTTATTGGCCGGCTTGAGTGGACCCCAGCAGGGGGCCGCAGGACTCTCACCTCTGGCTGCCTTAATCTTAAAAAGGTTTTCATTCGTACAATGGAAAGCAGGAACAACGAAGGGACCACAAACACCCACACCCTACGCAAATATTTCTGTTTCATCAACAAACAATATGAACTGTTACCTCAACATCGCTGTTCGTGTTTGACGTCATGGCTACGATGGCAATGCTCATGTTGACCCTCATCGTGAAGGCCAGGAGCATGCCGAAGAACAGTAGACACGTCTGCACATGACGGATGCCAAGGCCTTCTGGAAAATAAAAATTTTTTTTGAATAATTAGTTATTCAATTTAAGTCCATACAGAACACTTACAAATGTCAAATTATTATAATCTACCTCTGATTCGGAATGTCGACTTCTAGCTAGACCAGCAAGTTTTTTTTAGTAATAGATGGCGGACGAGCAGACGGATCGCCTGATGGTAAGCCATTGCCGCCGCCCATAGGCACCGTCATGGCCGTGGTCACAAGTGCGCACTTGTGACTCCAATGGTAAATAATAATAAAATAAATAAATAAAATAAATATTTCACAACATCACATACATTGATCTGACTCCGAGATAGGTAGCTCAAGCACCTGTGTTACGGATATCAGAATCAACAGTGGGATTACAAATATATACATATAATACTTTTCTTTTGTAAATACATACTTATAATACATAGCAAACACCCACCAATAATAAAAGTGTGTTTCTTGTATTATATTTAAAATAAAAATTGTTAAAAGTAACTATTGAGATACATGACTGTGAGAGAGCCACGTTTCGGTATGAATGGGCCGGCTAGACAAGAGAGCAGCACTGTGCTGTGTTTCGCTGCGTGAGTGAGGGTACCGGAGGCCCAATCCGGGGAAAAGGGAGGTCTTAAGGTTGGCAGCGCACCTTTGACTTCACTGGTGTCGCAGGTGTCTATGGGCGGCGGCAATCGCTTACCATCAGGCAATCCGTCTGCTCGTCTGCCAGCTATCACATAAAAAATAGTGAATGTTGATAATGTTGTTGTTGTTGATTGTTAATGATGTTCTGATATCCAATCATACAATCCCCAAATACACATAATCCATTAAATCCATTGTACGCCAGGCATTAACCCCCCTGAACAACACTTGGCTTAGGCCCGTGCATTTCAGTACACCAGTACCTTTTTAGATACTGAGCTTAAACTACGTTTTAGAAAAAGAGTAATCATAATTACCACTTGCCCATTTTTTCGTGATTTTTATCATTGATCGGGCAGGCGCCATCTTTATATTGCCAGTTAACCGGTCCACTATCACCTCAACCCAATAGCCCAGTTCATTTTATTGTCCGTTCTTCTCAATAGTCTTATGCCAACCAGGGACTCGTCCTTGGCTACACTTCTGTGTGTATACAGGTATAGTCGCCGGATGGTGTCAGATCACATTATAGTAAAACTGTTGTACATCTCGTCTTGCAGTTTATTAGTATTGGAATAAGTAACTACTACTCTTTGTGACCTATGAGGGGAACCTAAGTAGTCATGCTCACTCAAATGTCTCTGAGGTGGTGGCGCTATGTGGCGGGTCATTACATTCCCTCTAATATGGTTGAGTGAAATGATGGCTGACACATACGTCATAATTTTGAACAGGTGCCACCTTTGGGGAATGGTCTGCTTCAGTTTACCTCCTAATATTTATTTTATTATTTTTTCCTTTATTTTATTTTGTGTAACAATTAAACTGTATGGCTTGGTATGATGATGACACAAGATTGTATGAAAGTTTGGCGATTAAAAAGAGTAACTGGCGAGTTTCTTGCCGGATCTTCTCGACCAGAAACAACTTTCCGAGCCGGTGGTAGAATCGCATAATGGTATTTATTTCTTTAGCATATTATTTGTATCAACATATATATGTATTAACATGTAAATTATACATAAGTACTTATAAATAGTTTTAAGTCATTCAAATGTATGACGATTTGTAAGTGCTTTGTATAATGAATGCAATAAATGCAATGCAAATAAAGAATTATTTGAGGTATGAGTTTTGTCAATTGAATGGGCCTCTACGTGTTGGCTTCGGCCCCACGCACGCCTTCCAAAAGTCCGGGACATAATTGCCCGTGGTTGATGGAACAACTGACATACATAATAATAAAACATTTATTTCGGACAAAATTCAGAGTGGTTAGTAGTAATCCTATATGCTAATGTTAGTAATGCATTTTTTCCATTAATTTAATGAAGTTATGAAATATTTATTTATATTTAATAACACTGAGCTACCATCGCGAGCGTTGTGTTTCTAGTATATAAAAACATAAAGTAAAGTATAGGTACATACTCGGGCGAAGGTTTTCCGTTTTCTCGTCACTCATTTTGTTTGTTGCCTCCTCCTGCTAAAATCCTGCAGATATCCTTAAATTCGTGAGCAGTCAGTATCCCAGATTCCGTGCTGTCAGGTTCCTATGTTACTTGCTGTCAGAATTATAAGTAACGTGCTGGCAGTATTCTCGTGTATTCTTGCTTCTAGTATCCAGGCATTTGTGAGCTGGAATCCTAGTATTATTCTTCTGCCAGAGTCCTAGTATTTTTGTGGTGCCAATATCTTTGAATATGCATGCTGTTAGTATTACGTATTTTTGTTCAGCCAGTATCCTAGTAATTGTGTGCTGCCAATATCAGTTTAGTGCTTTTAGTATACTGGAGTATCCCTGTTCGGGTGCTAGGGTACTGCCTAGTAGTTTCGTATTGTCAATATCACCAATCCATTTGACGCGCGGAGTGATTCGCGACTAAGTAAAGATTGACATTGCACTATACTCGTAGTCGCGAGATGAAAAACATTTCTAGGGCACTCGGGATCTGTGGAGACGACACTATGATGAAGTTTTTTTTTTGATAAACTATTTATTTAAAACTTTACTGCAACGAATTCACAATACGCGAACTTAGTGGAAAAAGACATTTTTGCAAGTCAACCTTTATCAAATTTCTGATTATTCTAGTTCTTTGTTATCAAAATATTTTAATAGCAAACACATTTTCACAAGTGTTATTAATTATGATTTCGTTTTTCTCCAATGGACTTCTTTGATTCTAGATTTAAAAGTCACTTGTTTTAGGCTTCAGTTTGAAGTGAGTTGAGAGTAAGCCTATGCTGTATCGAATTTAAGTTGATACAGCCTATTTACTAAATATTTATAAAAATATATATTACTCACACACAATACAGAAAAACCTAGCTCGTACTAACGACAAACACGTACTGATACTTATTTAATATATTATTTATTATTATCCTCATCCATTCATTAAGGTCTACGTCACACGACAATAGTGATGTGACTTCTCAAATGATCCCATTTGAGTCAATTTACAATTGCACTCAAATACAATTAAATAGACGAGCTCCTCAGAACGAGAGACGAGAACTCAGCATAATCGTTCTTTCAACTTATTTAAGACACACGTTAAAAATCTGTTTGTAATATTATAATGGAATATTGGCACCTAAATCTTTTCTGACATAAAATACACATTTTCTGTTTTTTATGGCCTTTTATGCGTTTAAGATCATAAATTGGCTTTTTTTAATTTTCTCAACTGATGTAAACTTAATTAGGGTCAATATATATTGAAGAAATTTTACAAATTTGTAGACATTAATGTTTGGGTGTCCATACTTATCATGTTACAATTTGTCAAAAAATTAGTCGCAGAGCGTCCTTCTCGCCCTTGCCACAATATGCAGGGGTTAAATTATAAACAATTCTTACAAGTACCTGTTAAGGCATACAATAGTCTTATTTAGTAAATAATTTGATTCTAAATTGCATAATTAAATATTGTCTGACATGCATTTCAGTGTTGGATACTATCGATAGTCTATCGATAGACTATCGATAGTAATATTTAATTAATAGTATTGATAACGCCAATACTATCGATACTATCAATTGTTTAATGACTGATAATATCGATAGTATCGAACATTAAACAATCGATAGTATTGGCGTTATCAATAGTATTGATCAATAAATCTGAATGTATTTCGAGGTCAACTATCGATAGTTCTGCAACACTAAATCGCATTTCAATACTTAATAATTTATTTAATGTAGGTTTTTCTCATATTACTATTAAATGCCAGAGGAGTTAATATGTAGTCGTGTACTAATAGTAACTAGTTAAGTACTAGTACTATTGTAAGCAAATAATTACGTATGTGGTCGCACTTACACCTACTTATACATGTGGGATAGAATAAATAATACACCCAGGTTTCGGGAATAAGGCTTCTATCTTCTATAATTATAATCGTCTTTACGTCTTTACGCCTTTCACCGTCGTCTATTAAATACTATTAATTAAATATTACTACCGATAGTCTATCGATAGACTATCGATAGTAATATTTAATTAATAGTATTGATAACGCCAATACTATCGATACTATCAATTGTTTAATGACTGATAATATCGATAGTATCGAACATTAAACAATCGATAGTATTGGCGTTATCAATAGTATTGATCAATAAATCTGAACGTATTTCGATGTCAACTATCGATAGTTCTGCAACACTAATTGCATTTCAATACTTAATAATTTATTTAATGTAGGTTTTTTCTCAAATTATTATTAAATGCCAGAGGAGTTAATATGTAGTAGTGTACTAATAGTAACTAGTAAGTACTAGTACTATTGTAAGCAAATAATTACGTATGTGGTCGCACTTACACCTACTTATACATGTGGGATAGAATAAATAATACACCCAGGTTTCGGGAATAAGGCTTCTATCTTCTATAATTATAATCGTCTTTACGTCTTTACGCCTTTCACCGTCGTCGGCCATACGTCATCTATCTCACTCTCGCACGTCATTCTATAATTCAAATATCGATCTCTTACACGTTCCTTATCATGCATCTACCGATCACCAATCCTACATACATATTTTTGGGAGAACCGGTTAGGAGGTTAGGAAAAACCACTCAAATGTAGTATACCTACAAAAACCAGTCAAGGTCAAGGTCAAAGTGCTTTCAAGTCATTGTTTTATTTTTATTACTCACGTTTTTAAGACTTCAAAACAATACCACTGTAGACTGAATCTAAATGTTTAACATTTCTAAATGATAATAAAAAATAAAAAGTGTTTATTTACGACAATACAACCCATAGTGTTGTTAGTAACAATGATTGTCTTAGAAATCTATGTTAGTACTTTAATCATTCTATTATATTTATCAAATTCAAATTTAATTATTTTATTTATTTTTTCTTTCCTCTACTCAAAGGTTCATCATCATCATCATCAGCCCATTTAAGTCCCCACTGCTGGGGCACGGGCCTCCCTCAATCACACTGAGGGGTAATTGCCATACTCACCACGCTTGGCAGACGGGTTGGCGAGGGTTTTGATATAAATGCAGAGTTTTCCTTCTTTGGATGCTGATGATCATGCCAGCAGCTTTACCTTAGTCGCCTTTTACGACACCTCGGTAAGAGTGAGGGTGGCCTATTCTACTCTGCCGGGGACTCAAAGGTTGTCTGGAAGAAATCGCTACAAGCAATAAGACCACCTTATTGTACTGTCTGTTGTTGTTGTATCATGCTTGAATTTTCTTTTAGTGCAATAAAGAATATCTATCTAAAGTTAATTTAATTGAGAATATTACTTATTTAATTTGGATTAGAAATTTATTAAAAAAAAAAAAAATAAATTGTAAATATTTTACAACATCACATCTGACTCCGAGATAGATAGCTCAAGCACCTGTGTTACGGATATCAGAACCAACAGCGGAATTACAAATATATATACCCGCAACCCTTATTATTATTATTTGATAGAAATGGGGTGAGCCCTGCGTCTCATAGCCACTGCGACCAGTAGATGATCTATTGTGGCATCCCCGTAACCTATTACAGCACCTCGTGTAGCTCCAGTTCCAGGATAAACCCGAGAATGGAGCTGATGGGGGAGCTCTTGATCTCGTCAGCTGAGATCATGTGTGCTCCCAGGTGCCGGCTTCTGCAGCGGTGCAGCGCTATGCACTCGCCGAGGACGTGGATAATCGTTTCCTCGTCCTCGCGACAGAACCTGCAGATTTTGGTATCTGAAAGGCCCCGCAACCCTTGCAAAAGAGGATAATTTTCTATATAACTATTATTGGATGCATTTTATGTTCTGCCATGTGATGTTCGGTATCAACCTAAGGGATCGTATGAGTACGGAAAGAACATTTATAAAAACGAAAGTATTTAAATATTCGAATCTTGACCATGATTTGACCGTGGGAGAGCCACGCTTCGGCATAAATGGGCTTGACCGGAGTGATACCACGGCCTCATGAAACCCGTAGCGAAGCAGCGTCTGTGTTTCGCTGAATGAGTGAGGGTACCTGAATCCGGGTTTAAAGTTGGCAGCTCACTTATAATTCCACTGGTGTAGCGGGTGTCTATGGGTGGCGGCAATCGCTTACCATCAGGTGATCCGTCTGTTCGTCTGCCACCTATCACATAAAAAAGAGTACAGTAACAATAATTTCAAACATATGTACAAAATGTGCGGATAAAGAATGGGATTAGAAATGGCGGCGCATCTATTTACTTCTCGCTCGCACACTATTTGCGTCTATACTCGCACCCCACGAGTGCGAGTATAGACGCAAATAGTGTGCGAGCGAGAAGTGGATAGATTGGCCGCCATTTCTGATCCCATTCTTTATCCGCAGAGGTTGTAGAATATACAGAATAGAAAAATCATTGGCCCATTAATTTTTTTATATCAGTATTTTTAAGAAAGAAACTAAAAGATTATCATATCTTTCCGTCTATTCGTTTGCCACCTATCACATAAAAAAAAAACTTACGAAGATTTTTTATGTCATAGGTGGCAGACGACGTTAAAAGGTTGGCAGCGCACTTGTGAAAACAGTGGTGTCACAAGTGCGCTGTTAAACCTTTAAACCCACTTCCCCTAGATTGGGCCTCCGGTACCCTCACTCACACAGCGAAACACAGCACAATGCTGCTTCACGCCGGTTTTCTGTGAGGCCACCGGCCCATTCATGCCGAAGCATGACTCTCCCACGGATAAATACATAGTTATGTAAGGTCGATACATTTCTTAGTCTCAATCTTAACAAGCTATCCATTTGAAGCGATAAATTTTATTGTAAACACAGGGGTTATCAAGTTAAGGTCGTCAAATATCTGGCAACTATTCGGATCTCCTAGGCTTATCATCACAGAGTGAAACCGATATCGCTGTGCCAGACAAGATTAATCCCTCTTCTCTGCGTCATAAGTGGTTTTTCAAATGCAGAGATAATTTTGTGTAGCTTGAACTTAGTCTGGAAATTTGGAAGCATATTGTTGTTGATAACTTTGTTTTAATTTTAGTAGGGCACGTGTTGTTAAGGTCAAAGTGTGTTGGTAAATATTATATATTTTTATTTATTTATGATTATAAATCACCGTCGAAATTGAACGCGATCAACGCTTAAAATGCGAGCGAAAACAAAGGAACGGAACTCAGTTTAGCACGTAGACCGAGTTCAAGTGAATTGATCGCGTTCAATTTCAACGGTGAAATCGGCCCTAAGTAGGTCTGATAAATAAAGTGTTTCATAGAGATTACGTTTCTAGGCCGTGTGGTCCCCTGCAGAGTAGAATAGGCCACCCTCACTCTTACCGAGGTGTCGTAAAAGGCGACTAAGGTAAAGCTGCTGGCAAGATCATCAGCACCCAGAGAAGGAAAACTCTGCATTTATATCAAAACCCTCGCCAACCCGTCTGCCAAGCGTGGTGAGTATGGCAATTACCCCTCATATAATTGAGGGAGGCCCGTGCCCCAGCAGTGGGGACTTAAATGGGCTGATGATGATGATGATGATGACGTTTCTAGGCATAGTGTGTGTTGATTTATTTAAGGTACTACACGAGTGAGTTTTGACCGTTTTAGAGCCACGCTTCGGCATGAATTGGCCGGCTCGACCCGAGTGATACGGCAGTCAACACTGTGCTGTGTTTCGCTGCATGAGTGAGGGTACTGGAGGCCTAATACGGGGGAAAGGGGGGCTTAAAGGTTGGCAGCGCACTTATGACTCTACTGCTGTCGCGGATGTCTATGGGCGACGGCAAGTGCTTACCATCAGGCTATCCGTCTTCTCGTTTGCCACCTATCTTATAAAAAAGAGTACAGTATCAATAATTTCAAACATATGATAGAAAAGTCATTGGCCCATTAAATTTTCTAGATCAGTATTTTAAAGAAAGAAACTAAAAGATTATCATATCTTTAAGTTTTCAGTTTATCTTGACTAAGAAAAATACCGTCACTTACTGAAATCACTTCAAAAAAGGGTTTTTTTTTGCGCAAAGAAAAACATTTTATAATATTAAAATCCAGACAAAAAAGATATTATTAACTTACATACATTATTGGTTATGCAAATATTCAATGAGTTAATTTCTCTACAAGTATTTGAAATACATCTCTGAATAGTTGTAGAATTATCTATTTCGACGCCTTCTTAGTCTAGTGGGTTACCGGGCCAGAATCTCGGGGTCCTGGGTTCGAATCCCGGGTCGAGCAAAAAGTATGTTTCGAGTTTTTCGAACATATCTCGGGTTTGTGATCACCAATCCGCATTACGCACGCGTGGTGATTAAGCCTAATCCCATCATAGTAGCGATAACTTGAATTCTATGATGGAGGCCTTTGCCCTGCAGTGGGACAGGTTATAGGCTGATACTGCATACTGCTAATACAAGGTATTTCACCTCTCTCATTAAAAACCATGACATTACGATGATCTCGGATATGGTAAATCTGATCTCTGTTACTATGTTCTTGTCAGAGAATCGTGGTCACGCTGACGCGTCTTTGCTGCTCTGCTTTCCTCACTATTTTACAACATCTCCCTTTATTCACAGACTGTCTGGCACAGTCTAACACGGGGAAAGTTACAGTACTTTCGACGACGACCATCGTAGCTCCTTGAAGGTGAAGAAAACTAGCATTCAAACTCTGATTCAAATACATAAACGGGGTAAACGTACCTACGTTAAGAGAGACGTGGTCTCTACTCTAGAACTCGTTTACGTAGTGTAGGAGGCCCTCAGGCCAGACGGAAGCCAGCTTCTGCCAGCCATCTCTACTCTTTTCACATCCAGATTCAAACAGAAAAAGCTTGACTAGAGTGGTGAAAATTAGGAGAGGCCTATGTCCAGCAGAGGACTGCAACAGGCTGATAATAATGACATTCAAAATCATGCACCCCGTGTATAATGTCAAACTTGTTACCTACTTATATAGTTTAGGCTATGCGTTGATATATTTGTCAGTGAATCAGCTTTTACAGGTTCAGATTCGATTACATGATGACTAGATGTTGAAATCGCGCAAATGTTTTTTTTCGGATTTTTTATGGTAGTGGCGACCACCGAGGAAGTGGGTCACCTGATGGAAAGTAAGTAACACCGCCCACAAACATCCGCGAAATGTTTGCCAGCCTTTATAAAACAAGTACGCTCTTCTCTTGAAGATTCCTAAGTCGTAGTCGTCGGGAAATACTCACGCAGCCCAACCGTTCCACAGAACTTGAGGTACGTGGTAGAAAATTCCGCGTGGAACTCACAGTACCATCCATCGAGATCATGAGGATTACCTAAAAGCCTTTATAATGTTTGTAGAATTTGCGTCTTTATAAATATTAGAAAATGTATGTATATCAGGGGCTCAAGAATTCGTTACTCATAATCCTTTCAACCTCGTACCTACATAAATACGCTTCAGTCAGACAGGAATAATCCGACGCATATTAAGCCGCTTCCAGCAATCGGTGGCTTTTGATCAAAGCATCTTCTGACATCGGTCTTACTAAGTACTTACGAGTAAGGCTTCAGTGTTAGTAAGAAGATTTTTTTCCTTTGTATAAGCTTTCACTGAAAAAGAAATAGCTTCTGGTTACACAGAAAAATATATTTATTTAAATTATTAATTAAAATGCCGGAAGTGACGTAGTCCTCAGGTTCAACGTATTGTGATGTCGGTGCTATATGTCCAATAGAAAGTTTAGGTGACTTTACGTTACTGTCACTGACATTATTTTTTCTTGTCATTTTATGATGAATTTTTACTTTCTTTTTTATATCAACGTGAGTAAAGGCGTTATTAAATTAAATTTGTTATGCCGAGTGATGACGTCACAGGAGGATTTTTAAATTATATATTTTTTCTCCATAAATAACTGTTCAAAATTTTGAAAATATTTTTCTTTAATTTATTTATTTAATATAATTGTACGGGATAAACCCAATTACATAATTATACATAATTAGCTCTTATTGTATTTATAAACACATAGCTATTTACTAAGGACATAACATTATCTGTAAATATGTCTAGTTCTGGATGCAATGTCAAGAGTGCGTTAAGCGTGTGATGCATGCGACAGAGCGGTGACTGCGATTTGATATTTATTTGAGTCTAATCCAGAAATAGTATTTTTCATTTTGGGACATGATATTTTGTGGTATTTTCGATTGCGCAGCTGTAATACTAACTGCTGATTTGAAAACGTACCGTTTACATACGATTAGTAATCTAAATTGCTGTGTGCATTATTGCATTATTTAAATCGGTTCCTATTAAAGAGCAATAAATAAAACGTTAATTTACGAGCAACCGATCATCTTTAAGCCGTTTTGTGCCTTGTGACATCAAAGCGGTTTTACGAAAGCGATTACAGTATTATAAGCACCGTTAATGAACTTGTGGTTGCATATCCGACTTAATTAACTTCATGTTCGTACCTCTAATTTATAATCTTATATCGTATGAGCGTGATAAACATATCTATGAGTATAAAATACTATAAGCAGTTTCCCTGATTAAAAGCCGGTGATCGGTACATCTATACTTATTTTTTTTTTTTTTAGATTTTCGCGTTGCATTATAACTATTATGTATCAACACGGGGATTAACACGATATTTAGTATGTGAAACAACATTGTGTACTCACATATTTATATATATGAGTCCGCTCGTGACCACGGCTGCTGTAACGTAGCCGAAACGTCGAGCCAAATATGTGAGTACACAATGTTGTTTCACATAATAAATATCGTGTTAATCCCCGTATTGATACATTATACATCTATACTTTTTATAAAGATATGAATCTTAGGGCCTTCGATACCTCATACTCACGCAACGAAACACGGCACAGAAATGGTCATCTTTGAGGCCGTTTTAAGACTCCAAATCACGAAGCGTAGCTCTCCTACGATTTATTACGTCTTTCTCAGTTCAAAAGCTGAAATCAAACATGTCCGATGTCCATTGTGAATTTGTAATTAAACACCTTGGTACCAAATAGAGAGAATGCGCTCATTAGAGATTCCTTTGTTGGCAAAGCGACGGGGAGCATTCACTCTAAAAGGTATTGAATTAAAAAGACGGAATCTCTGTCTCATTGGTTGTTGTGTTACGGGAAAAGCTTGAACAACGGTAAATCATAAAAGTTTTTTTTTTACTTTGTGCAAACAAGCGTGCGACTTGCTCGATGGTCAGCGATTACCGCAGCATATGGATGTCTGCAACTCCAGAGGATCTGCATACGCGCTGCCGACCTCTTAAAAATCTAAAAAAGTATTAGGTACTCTTTTTTTAAAGAGTCTGACCGGATGGCGCAATGATGGCGGCAAAGATGGCGGGTTCGATCCTCACCCTGGACAAACATTCGTGCGATGAACACTTGTGTTTGTTCGGTGTCTGGGTGTAATATATGTATTAAGTATATATTTGTGTTCCTCTGTTGTCTGATATCAGTAACACAAGTGCTTAAGCTACTTAGTACGGAATCAGGTCAATGTATGAGATGTTGTGAGAATTATTTTTAAAGAGTCTCATGCTTTATTCCCCTGTAAAACCTCTGATGCCATCCATTCCACAACCAGAGTGTTTGCTGTTACTATTGTTTACTGCTAAATGTCAAAACAGGTTGTGATTTGAACTATTGGTATATTTGGTATACTTGGTACATCTGGGTGATCTTTTGCTATCAGTTCAATTCAATTCATTTATTTGCATAATATAGGTAAATAATACATAAAGGTCTTAAAATTAAATGTGTTACACTATATTAGGCCTAGCAAGGGCATGCAAATTTTAACGTTTAACCAGGCAATGTTTCATACGAGACCACCAGATTTTGAACTTTGTGCAGTTGAGATGAGGTTGAAAACCAATGAAATAAATGAAGTATATTTGCCTGGTAAAGGGTTAAAGTGATTTAATTAATTCATTAATATATTCAACTATATTTAGGTATTAAAAAATACAGAACAGAATAAGCATTTTTTTTTTATGTAATATGTAGGCAGATGAACAGACGGATCACCTGATGGTAAGCAGTTGCCGCCGCCCATGGACATACGCGACACCAGTGGAGTGACAAGTGAGCTTATTTATGTCAATGAAGATGTCAGTATGATCATTATTATAATTATATCAGTTCTTCGTTCTTCTGATATAATCCATATGTTCCATGTTTGAAATGCCAATTTTAAGATTAACAAATATTTCGTTTTACCGAGAAATCTTCAGATTTACCGTAATTCTATCTTTTACAGTAACACCTATTCTCTTTGTTTAGAGTCACTGTGTTTTACAAAATTGATGAAGATGAAGGAAATATATCGTGAAAGATGTAATGAGATTTATCGCTTTTATCGGGATAGAAACAAAGAGTTATTAAAATTAAGCTAATGTAAAAGAAACCCGTGGGAGCGTAAATGGGCCAGATCGACCTGAGTGATATCATGGATTTACTAAAAACCGGCATGAAACAGCTTTTTATTCGGTTAGGTAAATAAGGCATTAAAAATTGTCATCTCGTGAAATTTTTAAGTTCGTTATAATTGCAAAAAAATGTTTAAAAAAACACATATATTAATCCAGCAGTTTTATTTTAACTGGTGGTCAAATATTTATATTAATAATATTTCCACTGGATTTTTCAAATAAACCTACAATATTGATGAAACTATCGACAGCTCATGTCGTATCGAAACACTTACAAATTTTGTCAAGTTAGTAACGCGCTCAGTGGTGTAATTAGTACAACAATCACCCGAATTGTGGAAGGTGTGGGTTCGATTTCCTCCTGAACACAGATTTTTTAAATTGCATTATTTAGTTATGTTTTATTTCTACTAAAAGGATATTTCTTCTAAAGGTCCAGCAATCCAAATCCAAACACCAACGGCGGTATAATAGATAAACTTGTACTGTAGAAGTTACAACAATGAAATAGTCACTTAGAATAATAGTGGCCCACACGTCAGTAAATGCTCCTTGCGATACACCGCCGAGCGTGCACAGTGCGGGCGGATTCGCCCGCGCTCGTAGACGGTCGGCTATGCTGAGCAGGAGTCACTCAGGGAGGCGTTCTTGTTACAGTTAAGAATAAATTGTAAACAAAAATACTATAAAAATATCTTTATTGGGTTACCGGAAACCCAAATAAGAAGGGGAAGTGAAAAGGTTACCAGCTCACTTGTGACTCCACAGGTGTTGCGGGATTCCATGGGCGGCGGCAATCCCTTACCATCAGCTGATACGGTCTGCAACCACACAAAAAAAAACTTGCTAATCAGGTGAGCTGTATTGATTTTGTTTTTTTTTTCATATAACTGTAGGTTACTACAGATGTTATACTCTAGGTGGACTAGAAATTCTATAGGTTCGGTGAAAAGTGATATAAGTGAAAGTTTATTACTTATTGTTTAATTTTAGTTTTAAGATTAGAAAAAAAAACGCAAATTTTAGTATAATCGACATGTTTCTAGCTTTTATAATGGTTTGGTGCGAAGTGATACATTTGAGATTTTCGTGGTGTTTTTGTATAAAATTATTGATATCGGATCATCATAATAATATCACAGTATACTGAACCATTATTTTGTGTATGGTAATTTAACCTTAAATAGCACTTTTAAGACGATGTCTTTTTATTAAAAAAAAAAATGTGCTCATTGACATAATTCCAGTTATATGCCTCGGCTGCGCCTCGGCCCACATCCCCGCGTGTCGTCCATCAATGTTTGTTTTTCCGGCCGCTGTAATAATAAACGTACAGCCAAACATTAAAGTTTACATAACTGTCAAATTTATTCAGTCGATTTTCTACTTAATGTCAAACACGTTTGGTTCAATATCAATTAAGGTATTTCGACAGATTGTACTTACCTGATGTGTGTGTGGCTGTCTGTACGCTCTATTGTATAGACCCAAAAATAATTTGAAAGAAAAGAAAAAGGTCGGCTTTGTATGAAAAGTCGTGAGTTGTTAAACTTTTTCGTACAAAAGTTGTTTCAATTAAAATTAAGTCTTGAGTAATAGGATGCCGCCTATACCTACATTTACGTTTGGTTGCCGCTTTGTACAAATTTGACCGCCGATTTATTTGAAAGGAAGAATTTTTTTAAGGAAATCAACAATTAGGAGCGAGCCTATAATATGTAGGTAGAGCTATATTATTATTTATGTTAGGTATACAGGGTGGACAAAAACAAGCCCTGAAGTGAAAATAGCTTCAATCCTTATGGCAGCACGTTTTACTTAAAGTTTATTTTAACATTACTTTATTTTTTTAAATAAACAAAACTGCATTCGTAGATTTTTTTTAATATTGCTTGTATTGCCCGGAAATCAACTCGGAAAAAGTCAAAAATACTAAGATTGTAAATTTTTTACCACCAATCAATTTTTGTTATTAGTAAAGATAAAATTATCTCAGAAATGTTAAGTCTTACACTCGTTTTTTATGTAATAAAAGCCATAATTTATTATTTATGCTACATCGGTGGCAAACAAGCGTGCGGTTCGCCTGATGGTAAGCGATAACCGCAGTCTATTGACGTTTGCAACTCCAGATCAAAATCAAAATCAAATAATTCTTTATTTGCATAGGCTTGTACACAGCACTTACAAATCGTCATACATTTGAATGATTTAAAACTATTTATAAGTACTTATGTAATAATTTACATGTTAATACATATATATGTTGATACATAAAATATACTAAAGAAATAAATAAACATAATGCGATTCTACCACCGGCCATGTGTCAGCCATCATTTCACTCAACCATATTAGAGGGAATGTAATGACCCGCCACATAACGCCACCACCTCAGAGACATTTGAGTGAGCATGACTACTTAGGTTCCCCTCATAGGTCACAGAGTACTTAATCCAATACTAATAAACTGCAGGACGAGGTGTACAATAGTAGGTGGTTAGCATCTTGTCAATTGTTTGATTAATCAATACTAATCAATTTGTATACAATAATAAATGCTGCTAAGCCTAATTTATTAAAATTGATTAATTATATAATAATAGTGATTTCAGTAAATATTTATAAAATTACTACATGTGTGCAGGCACGGAGGTCATTATGTCCACGAATCCTTATCATTTAAGTAATCTACAATTTTATAGTATCCTTTACTCATTAAACAGGTTTTCACGTGGGATTTAAATTTATGCGTTGGTAACTCAATTACATTTTGTGGCAACTTATTGTACATTTTAATACTTTGTCCAACAAATGAACTATTAATCTTTTGGAGCTTCAGATTTGGAATCGCGAGCTTGTGTTTATTTCTAGTGTTAAAACCATGACAATCAGTAGTATTCAATATGTGAATACTGTTATTTTGTTCTGATAGTATATAGTTCTGATAGTTTCAACGGCAGCGCGTATGCAGAGGACCTGCATACGCGCTGCCGACCCCTTAAAAACCTTAACACTTCTTTTTTTAAGAACTGCATAACGTATTCCCCCGGGAAAACCTTTGATGACAGCCGGAGCGTTCGCGGGAGGATATTCCTCTGGAATCATACTGTAAGAGACCTTCCTTAAGAGCCGATAACGCATATGTGGTACCTCGTCACAGATTGCCAATCGTCGATAGGTGGCGGTGATCACATTGCGATCAGGTGTCCCACTGCTCGTTGGCCGCTATTATAAAAAAAAATGGTGTGGTGGTGTCCAAATAATTAAATGAATTTGCCGAATATTTAAGAAGAAGAATAAGAATAAGAAATAATTTATTGACCACAACACATTACATACAAATCTGAATAAGGACAAAACATTATCAAGTTGCGGCCAACAAGGTTCAGCCTCAGCATGTGCTACAACAACCGCTAGGCAGCCGCTGCAGCGCTGATTTTCAGGCTGTACCTTCGAGCGACGACTCATAATAAAACATACAACATGAAAAAAATACTGACAATATTACATTACATCATTACAGTACATCTATAACGTGAACATGAATAACAAGACGCATACATACAGATCCTATAAATAAATAAAAAAAATGCAACATTAATATAAATAAATTAATATAAACCGGTACCTATTAGGTACATAAATAAGACAATGCTCACACAAATACAATAAATAGAAATAACGACAGTGGCGCCATCATTCACTTTTTTTTTTACTAACACACCGTCCAGTGACGGTGGCGCCATCTGTATCACTGAAGTCTTATCTTAAAAAAAAAATTTAGGATGCAACTACATGATCTTGTGTCGATACGCTACGCTTTTGTACATATAGTTAATATGTAAATTATTTTGTATAGATAGATAGATAGATACTCTTTATTGCACAACATACAAAACTTAAAAGCTAGGTATACAGAGATACAATGTACAATTTAGGTTAAAATGTATATATTTTGTGCATCAACCAACGCACGGACAGTATGACCCTTTTATATGTTATATAGTTAGAGGTATATTTCACGCTGCGCGCATGACGGGTCAGCGGCGCGTGCAGGCTCTGGTCATACTGTTTGTCCGTCGGTTTGTTGTACAAATTAATCCAGCCATTCTTCTTATATTTACTACATTTTTCTGCTTTATTTTTCCTTCTTTCTTATATATGTGTGGTGTAAATATTTGGTCGAATTGTAAATAAACTTTTGTGTATAGAGTAATTTCTTTCATACGAACACCCGCCACACTACGATACCTGACGCCCCATAATCTGAAAAGAAAAATGTAAATGGCAATTTTATTCCACCAATCGACAGATTCCATACAAAAAATAAAACTCTATGAAACATTAAGGCTTACCTATACCCAGACTAATATTATCTACTCTATGGCTTATACTGACCGGATGGCGCAATTGGTAGTGACCCTGCCTCTTACGCCAAAGGTCGTGGGTTAGATCCCCACCCTGGACAAACATTCGTGCGATGAACACTTGTGTTTGTTCGGTGTCTGGGTGTAATATATGTATTTAAGTATATATTTGTGTTCCTCTGTTGTCTGATATCTGTAACACAAGTGCTTAAGCTGCTTAGTACGGAATCAGGTCAATGTATGAGATGTTGTGAGAATTATTACCTTTGACAGTTGTACCTTGACAGTTGTACCTTATACTCGACTTGTATAAGGTATCCACAATCCCCAAAGTAGGTGTATGCTACCATCTGAGCTTACATCGCTCTAAACATGCTTCATACGAGTACATACTTTGATAACATCTGCATATCAAATTTTAACTTCACAAAGTAACTTTTAGAATCAGGGGGTCTAATTTCAAGTTACCACGTACGATCGTTCGATCGAGCCGACAGTCAATCAATTGTAGTTTAGTTTGGCAATTTGAAATACCATCGTATGGGACACTTTCGTACGGATCCGACCATAGACTCTCGTGAATGAATGATATTCGCGATGATAGTGTCGCCGAAAGACCCACATCAAATAAAACCAATTGAATTGATTTTATTTATAATTAACAATATTTTTTTAAAGAATAAAAGATATTTGAATTTTTAAATTAAAGGACTATTGTTTAATGTGTTTGAAAGAAAGATTTTAAATAATAAAAACATTAAAATGTTAAAATATTTTTAAAAATCTGACAGCTTGTTATTTTTCTACATCATAGCCCATATAGTTATCTGTGGCCATCTGTGAAACATTAGAAAAAAACTTTTAAATTATTGACATAAAGTATGTACGTACGATAAATATGCAATCTCAATACATAATTTAAAATATTGTAAAATTGTTTGAAAGCGTATGTACATTAGTATTATGCTTATATACAAAGTTCTATAGTTATCTAAAGACTCTACTTTCTTAAGTAAAATCAAGTATAAGTTAGGTTAGTCGCATAATCCTACCTAAATAAGTTTATTTGTTATTAATTTTACTCTGCCGGGGACCACTCGGCCACGGAGTAGAATAGGCCATCCTCACTCTTACCGAGGTGTCGTAAAAGGCCAATAAGGTAAAGCTGCTGGCATGATCATCAGCACCCAGACATGGAAAACTGCATTTATATCAAAACCCTCGCCAACCCGTCTGGCAAGCGTGGTGAGTATGGCAATTACCCCTCATGTGATTGAGGAAGGCCCGTGCCCCAGCAGTGGGGACTTAAATGGGCTGATGATGATGACTATTCCAATTTACACTTTAGAAAGAACAACTTTAAAACATCATTTCTATAATTTTAACCATTTGTAATTAAATATTTCAGTAAACAAGACATCAAAGTTCTCCATTGGACCAAACTGTAATAGAAAGCTGAGCTAGAATGACTGTTGGAGAAAAGTTGAAAAAAGTGAACATCTCACCGGAGGTAATCAAAATAACAAAAAATTATTTAACTGAATCTATAATATCTGTGCTATAACTAATTTCCTTACTGAAAGAAAAAAACATTAAGATAAAGATAATATAATTGTTTGAAACATGTATACAAAAGTGTAATCCTTATAAATATATATTTCACAACATCACATACTTTGGTCTGACTCCGAGATAGGTACCTCAAGCACCTGTGTTACGGATATCAGAATCAACAGTGGGATTACAAATATATGCATATAATACTTTTCTTTAATAAATACATACTAATAATACATAGAAAACACCCAGACCAATACAAACAGACATGTTCATGCACACAAATGTTTGTACTGTGCGGGGATTGAACCCGCAACCCTTGGAACAAAGGCAGCATTCACTACCGTTCCAAATGGGTTGTCAAATCCTTGCAGTGTTATTCTTGGTTGGTGGTCCAGAACCATGATTTTGGAGGCCAGTGTACCGTGAGCCATGATCGAGGATTTGGCGAGTCTGGCAATTACTATGAAGGGACTGCCGTCTGACCTTAACAACCCTTAGACGGGGGAACCACACCAAATTAATCATGGTTACATGTTACAGAAACTTATTCAAGTAATCTTAAGTGCATATGGAGCTCGTTGGTAGAAATATGCATTTGAGTTTATTTTTTACATTATTTCCAATCTAAAATTAAATAGCTTGTTTTTATTTACTTAATAAGTATGATTGTAATCGAAATACCTATGTACCTACCAACAGTTTTTTGTATGAGAGAGCAATAAAAATACTTTTATTATTAGGTATTTATTTATTTTATTTAAAACTCCTTTATGATTATTGCAGAATATCTACCAGCATTGCACAGATCTCCACTAGAAGAAACATACCCAGTTCCAGTACTCCGGGCTTCATTTTTAAACGAAGTTAATTATTTGCTGAAAATAGTTTGTTATAATTCAACTGATAAGTACCTATGGACAAGCATCATTCATCCATCATTTATTATGTAAATGAAGTAAAGTATCAGCTTAATTATTCCCTTTGTAGGGCTAAGACCCCCATCATAGAAATCAAGTCATCGCTACTATGATGGGATTAGGCTTAATCATCACTCTTGCCAAATGCGGATTAGTGATCACAAACCCGAACTATGTTCGGAAAATTCAAAACATACCTTTGCTCGACCCGGAAATCGAACCCATGACCCCGAGATCATGGCCACAGGGCCATCGTCAGAACCGTCTTAAACCATTAGACAATGGGGCGTTGTTTTATTTGTAAATAGTTAAAGGTTATTAATTAATACTAAGTGGGTGTGTGAAGATAGATAGATAGACATCCTTTATTGCACAGAAAGAATACAAAATATGTGTGTGTACATAGTTTCTTCTTAAAATAGGATAACATTATTGTATCTTTTATTATTTATTTTAATAAATGATTCCATCACATGTACTTTGTTGTTTTTTTCATTCCTTATGTACTGCTCTCCTGTTAATTAGTATGTTAATCGCATGAGTGTTAACAGGGCTTTTGGAACAGTGGTAGTGAACGATGGCTTTGGTTCAAGGGTTGCTGGTTCGATCCCCATACAGTACAAACATTTGTGTGCATGTACATGTCTGTTTGTATTGGTCTGGGTGTTTTCTATGTATTAGTATGTTTTTACAAAAGAAAAGTATTGTATGTATATATTTGTAATCCCACTGTGGACTATGATATCCGTAACACGGGTGCTTGAGCTACCTATCTCGGAGTCAGATCAATGTACATATGTGATGTTGTGAAATATTCTATGGGATATATTGAAATTCACTAACTAATAGTGGAGCAAATGTATTAAACCAGTTAAACATAAGTTTAACTGGTTGGTACTGTGTAATCTTTAATGGATATCCAAAATTACCCCAAAATTGTAAAATTTATAAGTAGATAACTAGGTATACTTAGTTATGTAGGAACCTAACACAAAGGTAAGTAGGTAGGTATACCTACTTTTTAAGGAAAGAGAAAACTTATTACGTATACTTGTAATGTAGACAAAGTAGGAACTTAGGCAAAATTATTGCCTCTTGTAATACATAATTGAGGCTTGCAAATGGTTAAAACCCTCAAAATGTATTTCACTTTGTACTTTGGTGGATTAATACCTAATTGAGTCAAAAGCCTATATAAATAATACCTAATTAAACCAACAAAAGTTTCAAACTTTTGAACTGATAAGATTAAGTTTGAAGAATACAATGTACTTAGTCGCAGAAATAGACTAATTACTTAGTGAATCTAGTTTATCTATAAGAAGCCTACACCACTAGATATGTACTTAGTATACTTACTTACTTAAATCTGCATAAATCATTGAACTATACCATACATATTCTCACTGGCATAAATCTACAAAAATTCTCAGTAAGTAGGTAAATAGGCACTTAATGTAAATTAATTTACATATTTAAACGTAAGTACTGAGATTCATACATTAAAACTTTGAATAAGCATTAAAAGTACCTAAGTACTCTATGTATTCATAATCATCTATATAGGTATAGCAATTTCAACATTTTATACCAAGAAACTCCGCTTTAAACTAATCTTTATTGATATGTAAGTCATTGGACCTTATTTACAAAGACATAAAGATCCTTTTTTAATACACCATAAATCCATTCAACCGAACCAAAACACCTTTCGAGCTATCGTGAATTTTGACATAAAGACGCGAGACAAGAAATGTCAAATTCGATATTTTGGTTGAGCATTGGTGTCTTCAAATTAGGGTTTGAGGCGAGATGTGTCAAAAGAGTTTCGGTTGAGTTCAAACGACGCAATGTTCACTTCAAATTAGGAAACGTCGTCAAATACGTTTGGTTGAGTCTCAAAGTTAACTTCAAATTAGACCCCCAGGTGCCTAGCCATTAGGTTTTATTAGTCCCGCGTGCGCCATGTGCTGTATTCCAGTAGGTCCAAAACAAGTTCCTGAATGGACTAACAATGGTAGTAAAAACAAATTAGTTTTGAAAGTTAATGGGTAGTACACATAAAAAATAAGTGCGCCAGACTAGGGCTTTCCGAATCCTGGACTATGGTCCCAGCGAACCTGAGAAGCGACAGTTTTGGACGCAACTGAAAACTGGCACACATTATTGAAGTAAGACCAGGGTATTCCCTTTTTTATGTGATTCCCAGTTGAGTGAGTCTTAAAGCTGTCGCTTATAGGGGAAGGCCCAGACCATGATTCAGGAGTTAGGGAGTATGGTAATTACAATGAAGTGACTGCCGTCTCACCTTCATAACCTTAAGACAAGAAATACTGACTAGCTGCCACACTCAGAGTAGTTGATTAAGTTGGCTACATAAGAAAAAATATTGACCCTTATAAAACACATAAAGACTACTGATACTGAAGTTAATGAACATTAGCTTAAATGACGTCTCTGAGTGCGGCCGTTAAAGTCGATTCGACCAATCTTTATCCGTGGGTAAATAAATCTACGGAAAAACATCAGATTTGTATAGAATGACAGCGCTTTATCATAGATTTAGTATCGTAATAAAATTTGTCGAATCGGCCCTTAGGTATGTCAATATTTTTTTAGAAATTCAACATTCTTATTTTGATTGCGTCATTTTGACCAAAATGGCCGCCGCCGCCCAATGAGTTGACAATATCATTACATTTTGTAAAAATCTGGCTCATGAACGATAGAAAATTCAATATTTCCTTCAAATGGCACAGGGAAAACACGATGTTCCTTTATAAATCGTATCAGAATTGATGAGATCCGCAGGAGAACTAAGGTCACAGATTCGAGTATAGCCCAAAAGATTGCATGCCTCAAGCAATAGGCAGGGCACATAGCGAGGAGAACAGACAGCCGTTGGGGAAGAACGGTCCTCGAGTGGAGGCCACGTACAGGAAGTCGCAGTCGCGCGTAGAGAACATTGTGAGAGGCCTTGTTCCAGCAGTGGACGCCTGTTGGCTGAAATGATGACACGTAAATCAAACAGCAGTGGCTTCATTGTACTAACCAGACTTACCAAATCCTAAATCTTGGTCTAAGCGTACCCCGGGTTCCAGAGCGGTGGCTTTTGGTTAAAGCGAAAAACAAACTCTGAGATGATTGAGAATAAACAACATTATTCAACTCTCAAAGCAATGTTTTTCCTCTCTACCCTAAAAAAGACAAACAGTTAACATATCCAGCAACTGAATATGCAAAATTTTTGAAACAACACCTATATTTCATCATCATCAGCCCATTTAAGTCCCCACTGCTGGGGCACGGGCCTCCCTCAATCAAATGACGGGTAATTGCCATACTCACCACGCTTGGCAGACGGGTTGGCGAGGGTTTTGATATAAATGCAGAGTTTTCCTTCTCTGAGTGCTGATGATCATGCCAGCAGCTTTACCTTAGTCGCCTTTAACGACAACTCGGTATGAGTGACCGGCAATGTTTATTGTACAAATAAGTATAATAACAAGGTAAAAAAATAATGCAATGCATATTACAGGTATTCCAAGAATGTAATTCGTTAAAGTTTGGATTTATTTTGTAAATATATCTTTGTTTTACTTGATTAAGGGACACATTAAACATAGTATCTACTAAGGTACAAGCTGGCTTGTTAACTTGTAAGTAGAGATGGGAAAAATAAATTTAATCTTGCGAAATTAAGAAACAAACTTCTTAATTGGCGTGAAGCAGCACTGTGTTGTGTTTCGCTGCGTGAGTGAGGGTACCGGAGGCCCGATCCGCGGGAAAGAGAGATTTAAATATCGGCTGAGCACTTGTAACTCCACTGCAGTTGCGGGTGTCCATGGGTGGCGGCAATTGCTTACCATCAGATGATGCTCGTCTACTCGTCTGCCACCTATACATGAAAAATACTGTGATTTTATTATTAATTGATGTTAATTCTGTCACTATTAGAATGTTACATCTTTGATTAACATAATTATGCCATTTATGAAAACTTTTTGACAAGATAACGTCTTTTAGTCTACACGGGCAACGCAGTAAGAACATGATTTAAAGCATGTCCTTTGTCCCGTCCAATTTTCGTTTTTTATCGCAAACCTTCATAAAATTAGAGTACCTACTCAGTGAAAACATAGACAGGAATTGCAAAATATATATATAAGTATTGAACAACTGAAATAAGTGCAACTCAAAACCTGTGTACCTACATTTCACTTTCGATTTGACCATTATGAAAGCTGCCTCAGTGATCCAAAATGGGTCTTGACTTTTAACGTCAATGAGCGTCATTTTTTGTTTCTTATTTAACTTTCGTCCAATCGAGCTGCTCGAGTGCATTTAGTGTTTGAGGCCCCTGGTGACTTCATATCTCCAGCTATATCTCGACCGACCTACGGGGAGGCGTCGCGTTGGTATTTTTTTATATGATAAGTGCCAAACGAGCATACGGATCACCTGATAGTAACCATTAAACCCCCATTCCTTCGGATTGGACCTCCGATACCCTCACTAATGCAGTGAAACACAGCAGTCCTGTTTCTTGCCTGTTTCACTCCGGTCGAGCCGGGACACGCCGTAGTGTGGCTCAGTAGTTTCCCACGGTCGTCCCAGCTAAGAGCTTTTAGCTGCTCAATCCTCTCCCATTCTCTCCCCCTGCAGCGTATCGGGATGATCTTATCTCCCCAATATTGTTCGGCTCGGTTATCAGATCTTCAATCTCCCGGTTAAACCTGTGCCTCTATCTTCTCCTATGATTGGTCCCAGAATCTTTTTGAATATCTTTGGTTCTGTCATGAACAGTCGATTCTTTTCATTCTGGTTTAAAGCCCTTCCTTAGATTTAAACATTTTATGAAAATTGGCCATCTCTACATGTAAGCAGTAAATTTAAAAAATATGCTACACTTTATTGCTCCGCACTTTAGAAACAGCTGGGCAGAACATGGCTCCCAATAATGCTGTAAAATTTCTTCTAGATTTTTTAAAATAGTGTTTGCCAATTACATTATAATGTACAGGACTATTCTATAGAGGAAAGATCTGCATAATACAAGGTTGGATGAAACAAAGTGTCACGTTATAAGATATACTCTATGTTTAGAATTTTAACAGCAAAACAATATCATAAATCAGTTCTGTAGTTTTTGATTTTATTCGTTGTATAGTCGCTTACCCTGCCTGCCTCGGTGGCGCATTGGTTAGTGGGTCGCACTTCAAAGCGATGACTGCACAAGAGGTCCCGGGTTTGTTCCCCGAGTCGGGCCAAAAATTTGTACCTGTGTTTTCAGTAAGAAATTCTTGGTGTCAGCCCGGAGTCTGGAAGTCGGCGGTCATGTGCCTCGGAAAGCACGTTAAGCCGTTGGTCCTGCGCCCAATCCCTCTCCGGTGGTGTGACGCTGGTGTCCCATCGGAATATGAGTGTAAGGGAATAGAGAGTGCACTTGTGTTTGCGCACACACTTGGGAACTAATATATTCTGCGTATGTGGCTGAACGTTGAGATCGGCCGTCGTAGCCGTAATCGGTTGGAGAAAATTATTATTATTTGTCGCTAACCCTCGCTTTACTCCGGGACATTACTTTCAATGTATATTTCACCGGAAAATAACAAGATTCGTAAGTTTATCAATTTACCAGGAAGTTTATAAACTTAAGTAGGATTCTAAACGGGAGATAAATGTATTATTTTACCTCCACACTTTCGTACATTAATAAACTTACTGAACTCACTCGTAAAATAATAAGTAAGCAATATCCAAACGCTACGCGCGATCTGATTGGCATTGCCACTATGGGTGACACACGGGTGACATTGACCAATCAGAGAGCAGTGTGTTATTTTTACCCGACTACGGCAAAGCAAAAGGAGGGTTATGATTTTGACAGGCTATGTATGTATGTATGTATGTATGTATGTATGTATGTATGTATGTATGTTCATCTGTTTCCACGTAACTTCTTAACTACTTATCAGAATTCGACAAATGACATATCATTATAAGCGTCTTGATCGTCCGCTGGTTATAGGCTATATGAAGTTTCACAAAATCTAATGTGGCGCCCTCTAGCGGACAAAACATACAGAGTAAAAAAATAAAGTTATGATAAATATGCCGTGTTTGGTATCATTTGAAAGCGCTTGACTTGTACATTTTGAATATATATATATATATATATTACTAGCACTTGGACACCAAAATAGTACAAATAAAATAAAAGTAAAAAAACTAAAACCCAACTACGACAAAAAACGTCGCTGAAAAAGTATAAAACAAGCCTTCGTTGTCAATTTATGCAATATTCACTATGTATAGATAAAATTTCATGTTTGGAAATCCGCAGTCACACGTTGTCAAAGGGTAGTATATTTAACGTGTGACTACGCCTTTCCAAACATGAAATTTTATCTCTACATAGTGAATATTGCATAAATTGACAACGAAGGCTTGTTTTATACTTTTTCAGCGACGTTTTTTGTCGTAGTTGGGTTTTAGTTTTTTTATTTAACGAATGCTTTTAAAAACATCTTCGTTTCTACTCTAGCGCTTTGTCTCGGTTGCGTCCGAAGCTATTACTATCTTACTATCGCCCTGATAGTGACAGCGGGATCCGCTTTCCGAAACTTCATCATTAATAATATCCTCCAACCGATTACGGCTGCGGCGGCCAATCTCAACGATCAGCCACGTACGCAGGATTATAGTGCTCGAGTGTGTGCGCAAACACAAGTGCACTTTCTATTCTGTTACCCCCATATTCAGATGGCACACCAGCGTGACACGACCGAAGAGCTTTCCGAAGCACGGAGGTACAAGACCGCCAACTTCCAGACTCCAGGCTGACACTAAGAATTTCTTACCAAAAACTTAGGTACAAATTATTGGCCCGACCTGGGGACCGAACCTGAGAACTCTTGCGCAGCCGTCGCTTTATAGTGCGACCCACTAACCACTACGCCACCGAGGCAGTCCGACCCGATTATTATAATGTTTTTTTTTATGCTAGAGGCCACAAACGAGCAAGCGAGTCGAACGTTTGTCGTTAGATCCATAACGTCGGACAATTATTATGTCCTGAAATTTTAGGAGGCGTGCATGAAGCCGAAGGCAACACGTAGAGGCCCTTTCTATAGACAATTTACGCTTAAAGTGATGTGACACCAAGTGAGTGTAGCCAAGGACAGTCCAGTTAATATTATTTTTAATGTTAGCCTGTACTGTCCCACTGCAGGGCAAGCAAAGCTCCCTACCTGTCTTCAAACGTTTTCAGTCACGAGCTACAGTCGTCCAATCCTTTAGATTGATAAATAAATAAATAAAGTCTTTATAATTTCTCCTCCTCTAGTTGTTTTCATTATTACTGCGGGTTACGATTCCTCCCGTGGGCGGCCAGTTTGCTCTTTATAATAGACCTACATGTGTCTGTCTATTGTAATGTGGAGGGCGTCACCACACCATGCCAAATGTAAGGCAGGTCGATACTAGTATTAAGATGAACAATGAATCTATTCAAATCATTCATTCCACAGTTTTTCTCGGTATAACTATAGATGCGAAATTGCAGTGGAGTCCCCATATTGCTGCCTTGGTAGGAAGACTAAGTTCCGCTGCATATGCAGTAAGAAAAATTAGGCGTCTGACTGATATCCAGACGGCAAGGCTGGTATATTTCAGCTATTTCCACAGTGTGATGTCATATGGTCTACTGTTGTGGGGGTCTGCTGCTGACAGACAAACTATTTTTGTATTACAGAAAAGGGCCATCCGCGCTATATACAGCCTTAGATCACGTGACTCACTTAGAGAAATATTTAAAGAAATTAATATTTTAACCGTGGCTTCCCAATTTATCCTCGACTGCATTATGTATGTACGTCAGAACTTGCACACTTTTCCAAAAAAGTCCGATAGTCATAGTCTTAACACTAGAAATAAACATAGGCTTGCCGTCCCGGTTCTCAGACTTCATAAAATCGGTAATTCATTTGTTGGCTTAAGTATGAAGATATTTAATAAGATACCACAAAATATCATTAACCTATCACTGGATAAGTTTAAGTCTCATATCAAAACCTGCCTAATGAAGAAAGGTTACTATAGTGTACAAGACTATTTAAATGATAAGGATTCTTGGTCATGTTAATTAATTAACCTTTTGAGTTGTTATTCTATTAACCTTCATAATTGTATTTTTTTCTCTTCTCAATTGAAACTCTGTAACATCATCAATATTTGAAAAGAGTAACTACTGAGTTTCTTGCTGGTGTCTTCTCAGTAGAAATCGACATTCCGAACCAGCGGTAGATATTATGTACCTATTTTGACATTCATAAGTGTTCTGTGTGGACCTAAATTGAATAAAGAATTTTTTATCTTTTATCTTTTTTGTCATACAGCTTGGTGTCCAGCGTCGAACGTATTTGGTCTGAACATCTGATAGGTCTACGATCCCTGGGTCTCTTTCTTGGTCCACCTTGCCGGTGACCATCAGCTGTTCAAGATTATGTCCCTCTTTCCGGGCTACGTGACCAAAAAACTCCAGGATTCTTCTCAGGCATGTGGTAGACAGGCTGGTTTTAATGTGGAGTTCTTGGCGGATGGATTCCTTTGTACGGAAAGCAGTCCATGGGATTTGGAGTATCCTTCGCCAACACCACATTTCGAAGGCGTCGATTCTCGATCGGCTTTCTTTAGCGTCCACGTTTCCGCGCCGTAACTAAAGGTGGACAAAGTTTTTATTATCTCATTACAATTCAGGTACTTAGAACAAAGTTACTAAACAAACTCTAAAGCAATTTTATGACATAATTTTATTGCCTGAATGAGGGACTGGTGCCTGAATTAGGTATCAAAAATAATCCTGTGCTACAGATCACCAGACCACACCCTCAGAACCCTATAATATAGTTACAGTTTCATTTTAATAAGCTTTAAGAGGTAGGTAATATTACATTTTATACAGTAGGTATTGTGGTGTTCACTTTGATACTCCTTCTGTAAGAAGTAGGTATTGGCTCGTTACGTCACCAGCAGCTAGGGTTCACCGTCCGCCTGCGCCAACGGTGCGCATACGACTGAATCCCCACTGCCCGTGCACTCGAGACAAGTAATACAAACACTACATCCCTTCCTTATTGTTATTTATTGAAAAATATTTTGTTTATAATCAGGTCCTTAACTAGTAGTAGAAACACGTAAGAATTACTTAAACAGGAATCTTTAATATTTCCAGAATCAATAACACTTACGGTCTTGAGATGAACATTTTTGTATCATGAACAATTAATTAAGTTATTTATAGTATTCTATTTATTCTTCAATTATCTCCATATGTACTATTTTTATTCACTATGATCCAATCCGTTTCCTTCCTTTTCCTCCTCAATGTCTCTTTCGTTCTTATTTTGGACTTTCCATTCGCCTTCAATTTTTTTTAAATGTACAACGTTACGTCTGAGTGTTTGACCAGTTTCTTCATTTCTCAAATGCACATCTCCACCATCGGTTCTTTCCACGACGTGTGGAGTTAATTTAAAATTTGCTGACAATTTATTCCCCTTTTCCATGTCCTTCACATATACTTTGTCTCCTTCTGTGATCAATGTCTCTTGAGCTCTTCGCTTCCTATCTCCGTAATTTTTTCCTCTTTCTTTATGTGTTGCGTCTTTGTCTCTAATTTCTGAATCCTCCAGATGTTCATTAAATAATAATGAAGGGATTTTGTCCTTATTTACTCGTCTGAAAAACAGTTCAGAAGGTGTTTTGCCGGTTACAGAATGTGGTGTCGAGTTATACATCATTAAGTATTCCCACACGGCTTCCTTTAAATCACTTTTTTGAATTTGACTAATTTTCAATCTTTTTAAAATGTCTCGATTTTGCCTTTCTACTTCACCATTCATTTGAGGCCAGTAGGGAATGGTGTTAAACAGCCTTATATTACACTGTTGGCAATATTCTCTAAATTCTTTGCTAATAAATTGGCGGCCATTGTCAGCTGTAATAGAGGTGGGATAGCCAAGGCGACTGAATATTTCTTTTAATAACTTTATTATCTGTGAGCTCGTTATTATTTTGGTGAATTTTATTTCCTTATACCTGCTGTAATAATCTATAACAACTAACAAGTAGTCATTATTAGGTAAAGGTCCAAGTAGATCCATCGCAATGTCTACCCAAGGAGCTATAGGAAGTTCTCGTCGCTTCATGGGTACTGCAGGAGTAGGCAAACCGACAACAGTGCATCCTTTACACTGCTTGACAATGATTTCAGCATCTTTATCAATGCGTGGCCACCAAACTTTTGACCTTAGACGACTTTTCATGGCATTTATACCCGGATGGCCTTCATGGGCTGCATCTAGAACACTTTTCCTTAATCCTTTTGGTATAACAATCCGATTACCTCTGAGCAAAATTTTATCATAAAAACAAAGTTCCGGTTCAAATATTTTATATTCTTTTACAGAGTCGTCCCAGTTATCATTATAAATCCCTCTTTTAACATTTTTTATTTCTGGGTCGTTTTCAGAGCTCGTGATAATATCACGCATCGAAACCGCACAAGGACGAGCTTGTTCTACTATATGTTGAACGTAATCATCGATAGTTCCTGAAGGCACAGTTGTATAATTACAAAGTCGAGATAGAGGGTCGGCGATATTTGTTCTCCCGGGTTTGTATTTTATCTCAAAATGATAAGTCTGTAGCCGCAATACCCAGCGCTCAACTCTCGCACAAGGCTTTGATTTTGGCCCAAACAAAAACTCCAGGGGCTTATGATCCGTGATTAGTGTGAATTTCTTCCCAAACAAGAATATAGAAAAATGCTCGACAGCCCAAACCAAAGCGAGCGCTTCTTTTTCGGTTTGGCTGTATTTGCGTTCCAAATTAGTCAGTGTTCGGTTGCCATAAGCAATAATTCTGGGGCCAAATTTATCGCTTTGGATTAATACTGCTCCTAGCCCAACTGGGCTCGCATCAGCGATAACCTGAGTATCATCATTGGCATCATAATATCCCAAAGATTTAACAGTTGATAATGCTTCCTTCAGCTGTTCGAATGCCTTATCTTGTTTATCTGTCCACAAGTCCTCAATATTGGCCTTTTTCCCTCTCTTTTCTCTTAAAAGCTCCTTCAACGGCTCAGTCATAGTTGCAAGATTAGGTAGCCACTTGTTGATGTAATTAACCAAGCCCAAGAAGCTCTGAAGTTCTTCTATAGTTTTGGGAACACGGAACTCTGCAATGCTGGTTATATATTTTCCAAGGGGTTTGACTCCCTGTGGTGTCAATTCATGTCCAAGAAAATTTATTTGTTGTACTTTGTATACGCACTTGGATTCATTAAGTAGGACATTATTTTCTTTTAAAGTTGCCAGAACTTTTTCTAATCTTACATCATGCTGTTGCTCATTTTCACCATAAACCAGAATATCGTCGATGAAGTTTATAACTCCGTCTAATCCTGTTAATATTTTCTCTAAAATTTTTTGAAATATTTCTGGTGCGCAGGTGATACCGAACATTAATCTTTTGTATCTGTACAGTCCTTTAGATGTTATAAATGTCGTCAAGTGTCTGGAGTTGGGATGAATTTCCACCTGATGGAAAGCATTCTTTATGTCCAGTTTAGAGAAGTATTGGGCTTTTTTAATTTTTGGCAACAGGTTATCCATACAAGGCAATGGATGGTTTTCTCTCATAACTGCCATGTTGGCACGCCTCATATCAATACATAGCCGTATATCATTGTCATCTTTTAGTATAGGGACAACAGGGGAAACCCATTGAGAGGGTCCCAGTACTTTTTCAATTATGTCCAAGTCAAGTAGTTCCTGTATTTTATTTTCCACTTGCTTTTCAATAGGGATAGGTATTCTCCTATAGGGTTGTGAAACTGGTTTGTACGTTTCGTCAATAGGAATTTCCACCAAGACGTCCTTCAATTTTGGAAAAGCTTGATGTTCTTGTGTGATTTCATGTATACTGATGCCCAATTTTAAAACACCCAAGCTAAGAGCAGTTTCTTTTCCCAATAAGTTTCTGGATCCACCATTAATCACAAAAACTTTTGTTTGGACGGAATGACCATTTGTTGTAATAGTTTTATCAAAGGTTCCTTTTATATCTAACTCTGTTTTACTTCCAAAAGGATATAATTTACTTTCTGAACCTTTCATTTGGTTACATACTTTAACTCCATTACTTTTCAACATTTCCCAAGCTTTATCAGTGATCAGGTTAAGTTTACACCCAGAATCTATTAACATTTTTAAATTAACGCCCCCCATCATGCATTCAATCGTAGCATCGTCGTCTTCATTCATATTAAAAACGTAATCTTCTGCCGTCTTTTCATTAATTGTATTAATTTCTTTATCTTGTTTTTTTCTTTTGTATGTTTGTCCCTCATTTTGTTTATTTTCCAGCTTCCGTTTTTGTGGTCTTGTTCTGCACATCGCACTGAAATGACCTATTTTGCCGCAAGCGTGACAGGTTTTTTTCTCTGCTGGACATTCTTGATTTTGAAGGAAATGTGTAATGTGACCACATCTCCCACATTTCCTGTCTCTGGATTTATCTAAACCTGACTTGGTAAATTTATTCTTGATTGCATTAATGTCACAGTTGTTAGAGGTTGTTTGTTTGTTTTGTCCATATCCTTCCAGCTGATATCCGACAGCTTCCAGTGTATTAGCCTCCGTAATGACTTTATCAAGCGTTACGTTGTCACCTAAAGTTAATATTTTTTTTCGAAGTTCTGAAGACAAACATTTTTCTAATATCTGATCTATCAAATTCTCTTCAGAACAAGCAAATTTACACTTTCCTGCTTGATTGCGAAGCCTAACAACAAACTTTTCAAACTTTTCGCCTTCCTCCTGTTTAATTTGACGAAAAATATGCCTTTCATAGACTCTATTCTGTTTCGGAAGAAAATACTCATCAAGTTTTCCAACAGCAGTTTTGAATACATCAACTCCTTCCGCTGGATCAACATAAGCTCCGGGTATATTCCGGTTATAAATTATTTCTTGAAGTTCAGATCCGCCGAGAAGTAGCAATGTAGCCCTCTTTTTTTCAGCACCCTTAATTTCAGTAGCATCAAGATAAATATTAAGGCACCTTTTCCACCTTTCCCAACGTAAAGCAATCGTAGCATTGTCACCTTCAAGGTCAAGCTTTTCTGGGGCTGGCAGTAGATTTGCCATTTTGGGGCGACCTGGAATCGAAAGGACAACAACCTATAAATAGGTAGGTGTATGATTTACCATCATAATTAGGAATGCCCCTTACTACATCTGTTTAGTTACCATTTGTAATTACATACATTCACGTACGGTTTTCATTCGTTTGACATGACCGCACTGCCTGAACAAAAATACGTATGGTTTTCATTTATATGAAGGCCCATACTGCCTTAAACACACATACGTACAGTTTTCATTTATATGAAGACCGATAATGCTTTAAACACACATACGTACAGTTTTCATTTATATGAAGGCCCATACTGCCTTAAACACACATACGTACAGTTTTCATTTATATGAAGGCCCATACTGCCTATACACAAATACGTACAGTTTTCATTTATATGAAGGCCCATACTGCCTATACACAAATACGTACAGTTTTCATTTATATGAAGGCCCATACTGCCTATACACAAATACATACAGTTTTCATTTATATGAAGGCCCATACTGCCTACTCATAACTACGTATGGTTTTCATTTCATATGAGGGCCCGTACGGCCAATAAAAATATTTTTTGTTTTGATAAAAGAAACCAATTGCTGGCGCCAATCAGTGCCAACACTGCACCTTACAAGAACAATACAAACGACAACATTTTTTCTGTGGGATTCAAACCCACTACTCCCGATGCAGCAGGTGAGAATTGTTAACCATTTCACCACGGGTATCAATAGTTGGGTCATATTATAGAAAAAGTGTATTTATCCTAAGGTACAAGTTAATCTATAATATCAGGTACATTTAATAACAACTAATAATTTTATATTTATTTATGTTTTTTTTTTTTTATATTTATTTCATTTGTAATAGTGTATTTTATGAGCTACAATTTAAATAGTAAGTAAATAAACTTATATAAAAATAATCTTATTATCATGAAATCGAGATGAAATGAATTTGCAATTGCAATTCAATATTGAAACGTTAAGTTTTTAAATATTATTGTAACGCCACCGTCTCACCGAACTTATACCTACCAACTTTTAATTATGTACCTACTTGTACTCCGCTCGTTTCCATTACGGCCACGAACTAACCCATTTTTTTTTAATTTTTTTTTTTTTTTAACCACTAGTAGGTATAATAAACATGCCTAATTAAAACACCTCAGGTGAACCCGACAATTATTAATGTCATAGTAAATCTATTTCCGAAAGTTATATAAGTACATTTATAGTGAAATTACAATTTGAAATCGTTTAGTTACGATCTCCAACAGTAACATTATTTATTTATCTGCTTAGCATCTTAGTAATTAGGCAATATTTAACTTATAACATATTATATTTGTGATTGAAAATCTATTTTAGAACCTAAATTGTGTTCTATACCTATTACATTGTAATATATTTATAACTAACAGGATGTTCATTGTGTACCGTATATGTTTGTACCCTCTCATCATTTACATTTATTTTTATTTACTATAAAATGTATCATGCACGAAAATCACTTTTTGCACTAACCTTTTGACTCGTCGCCACTTGTGGTGTTCACTTTGATACTCCTTCTGTAAGAAGTAGGTATTGGCTCGTTACGTCACCAGCAGCTAGGGTTCACCGTCCGCCTGCGCCAACGGTGCGCATACGACTGAATCCCCACTGCCCGTGCACTCGAGACAAGTAATACAAACACTACAGGTATTAAATACCGAAGGATAATGGAGAGAAGAATAAATAAAAATAAAGTTAAAAAACCGGCCAAGTGCGAGTCGGGCTCGCGCACAAAGGGTTCCGTAGCAGCAAATATAATAAACTTATTATGTCAATTTATACACCTGGTGAATGGAGCCTAAACTCTCCCGATATTTTGCCTTGTACTTTTATGTATGAATATTAAATATTTCTCGTAAAAAGTACCTACATTATAAAGATTTTATATCATCGCGGATTTTTAAAGGTGTACAATACTGTAGTATATTTTTTGATCTATCTTATAAGGTTCAGCCATCGTTTTCAGTGTAAGCACAATAACTTAACCAAAATTACAGTTAAATCAACCTATCTCAAAAACTATAAGAGATACTTTGATCAAACCAAAAATCGTTGAAAGAGTTAATTAGCATGCATCACCTCTATTTTTTTTAGAATTTTATACCCCGTAGTTATAAAAATAGAGGGGGGGGACATACTTTTTACGACTTTGAGAGCTGATATCTCAAAAACCGTTCACTTTAAGAAAAATGTTTTTTAGAAAACTTTATATCATTTTAAAAGACCTTTCCATTGATACCCCACACGGGTATGTACATCGAAAAAAAAAATTTCATCCCTCAGTTACATGTATGGGGGGCCCCACCCCCAATTCTTTTTTTTACTATTTAGTGTCATATTTTTGTAGCGGTTCATACAACACATATTCCCATCAATTTTCATCACTGTAGTACTTATAGTTTCCGAGTAAATCGGCTGTGACAGACGGACAGACGGACAGACGGACATGACGAAACTATAAGGGTTCCGTTTTTGCCATTTTGGCTACGGAACCCTAAAAACTAAAACCCGACTACCAAAAAAACACTGTCTAAAAAGTACATTCGAAACAAGAAAATTGTCTCTGCTGAAATTATTATGCCGTATCGCCGTGGTCGTATGCCACATTGATTTTATTTTATTATTATACATAATGAATCTGTTTTGCTACAGTAGGTGGCATACGAGCACGGCGATACGGCATAATAATTTCAGCAGAGACAATTTTCGGTAGTCGGGTTTTAGTTTTAAACTTTTACGTATTTCAAACATTCGCATATTTAAAAAGTTTCTGTGATTTGTCGAACCATATAAAATTTTACGAATAGATATCCGTTAGTTTATAATTTTACCGTGTGACGTCGGAAATTGATAAAATGGAGTGGAGTGTGGACGTAAAATAATACAATTGATCTCCCGTTTAGAATCCTACGAAAGTTTATTAACTTCCTAGTAAATTGATAAACTTACGGATCTTGCTATTTTCCGGTGACATATATATACCAATAGATTTATATAATATAGATATCGCTAGGTGTCAATTACATCGCGCAAGCGTTTTGTGTCTTTGGATTTATGGCCGCCATCTGTCAGATTTTACTCTTTATAATAAATAATATAGATTTTTTTTTATTTGAAGTATTTTTCGCTGGATTTGTAGTAACATAGATAAATAAAGTAAATAGTGGATTGCTATATAAACACAATAGGGAACTGGAAGACAATTTTTCCAAGTTCAGGCAAAAAATTAGAACGAACAAAACGACAAAAGAAAAACGTTTGAAATGTCCATTTATCAACGTCCATGCCTCGCAACGCCAATGTCTTGTAAAGTAACAACAACCCCATTTAAAGCCTATACAATAAACGATGACATTCATCATCGGTTGTCGGGAATTCCCTGTACTCTTGTTAATATTGTTTCATTCTTCGATTGGTTCTACTGTGTACTCTTGTAAATGCTTTGATTGGTTTGTGCTCCGAGGAACTATTCGACTTAATGCCAACGTCCGCATTTTACCACCGCACCCGCCGTCGTCAGAGCGTCCACCCTCACACATTGGAACCCAAATGGTCTCGCATAGTACGGTTCCTAACATAGAGTATATCTTATGCCGTGTGGTCCCCGGCAGAGTAGAAAAGGCCACCCTCACTCTTACCGAGGTGTCGTAAAAGGCGACTAAGGTATAGCTGCTGGCATGATCATCAGCACCCAGAGAAGGAAAACCCTGCATTTATATCAAAACCCTTGCCAACCCGTCTGCCAAGCGTGGTGAGTATGGCAATTACCCCCTCATGTGATTGAGGGAGGCCCGTGCCCCAGCAGTGGGGACTTAAATAGGCTGATGATGATGAGTACGGTTCTAGAGGAATTTCTTCCCGCAAACATGTGGAATGAGCTGTCATCAGAGGTTTTTCCAGGGGAATACAGCATGAGGTACGAAAATAGAGTGTTAAGGTTTTTCAGGAGTCGGCAGCGCGTATGCAGGTCCTCTGGAGTTGCAAACGTCCATAGGCTGCGGTAATCGCTTACCATCAGGTGAGCCGCACGCTTTTTTGCCACCGACATAGTATATAAAAAAAACTCTGTTCTCTTTTAAATATTCTTGGTTAATAAATACTTACTTACTCAGTTACTTACTTCTTTGATCCTGTTATTGATACAACAAACTAAAGACGGGCATGACGTGACGATAATAATAAAATAAGTGAACGATGGTAGCTCAGTGGATAGGATCGCGACTTCCATACGGGGGTCTCGCATGC
>JADPWL010003242.1:0-100001 GCA_019059595.1 Marasmia exigua
TTCGAGCTTCGACGAACTATATTTTCGTGAAAATCATAGTACAACAACACAACTAATATTATATTTATCAGCTAGCTCGCTTGTAAAGCCTCGTGCTGATAACGTGATAAAATTAGAGAAAAACACTGTTGAAGATTGAAATGTTTACTTGTCAACAAGATGAAAGGAAGGAAGAAGTGACAATAGAAAAGTAAAAGTCTAGATACAAAATAGTAAATGGAATATCAATTAAACTAATAGAAATATAGCCAGTACCTATTTAACATAGAGGCTACATTACAACACATCTACATCAAGAGACTCATTTCCATCTACGTCCAGAGAGTCATCTACATTTTCACCTTCAGACTCACATTATCCTCAACAGCAAAGTATTCCTCATTATTCTCCAATATCGTCTGTCGCCACTCCTTACGACACACCTGTCAACTTGCCTGGTAATCATTCAACACAAAATCAAGAAATTCCTAACACTCCTTCACCGGTTCATATGCCCTACGATTTAAGTGCTTGTAATGATAATAATACTCTTGATTTGTCATATGAAGAACTGTAATATACGGTTTTACTTTTGTAATAAGTAATAATAATATAGGTCACGCGGCGAGTAATGGGCGCTGACCTTGATAATTTTTATTTATGCAGAACGCAAAACATGCGCAGTCAACTCCACCACTTTTATCAACCGCTCATAACTGGCCGCGCGAAGTGTACTCTTGATTTGCCATATTATGATGAAGGACTTTAATGAATGTTTTTTTTTTGTTTTGTAATAATATTACTATTGATTTGACATCGCACTGTAAAACCAATACCGTCACTATACGCAAAAGAAGTTTGGAGAAATTTAAAAAATCTCGTATGGTGACTGCAAAGAAGTCTATTACGCTATGGTTTTAACGTGCTATATGAAGGACTGTAAACTTATCTAATGTAAGTAGGTACTTAAATGTAATAAAACACTTAAACTAAAATAAGATATTTAATTACCACTTACCTTAACGTAATAAGTAATCTTTCATCAGCAGTTACGCATTCCCTAAATCTTGTATTTTGCTTTGTCAACGCTGGAGACAACAAATTCAAAAGCTCTTCGTAAGTTTTTTTTGACATTCTATACATCGATAAAAAAAATTGTCGTCTTGGGAAAGTTTTTGTATATACACCGGAAGATTATGTTTCTGTGATGGAAAACTGTCGTCGCAAAAACAAATTTGTGGTCACTAGACTCCATAAAGAAGATTTACAAAATTTAATTACAAACCGGAAAACTGATGTGGATAAACAAAAAAATTCTTGGCTTTCAACTTTTGAAATAGAACTACGTCGTGATGAATCATCTAAAATTTTCATGAAATCAAAACTCGAGGAGGAAGCCAAGGTGATTGACATATCAAAAGGTGGCAAGGGTCGTAAACAAAAACCGGATCATTCAATTAATCTTCCTGTATAATATCCGAATGGTCGTGAGCTATCAGCTGCAAAAGTTCAGGATCTTAAAGAATTGTTAAAGCTCATTCCAGCAGATGCTAAGACTTTCTATAGTTTCTTGAGGAATGTTGCATCGCAGCATAATTTTGTAGACGATGCTGATGGCTTGGGTAATATCATATCAAAATGATATTGAAGAAAATTTGATAGAAGACTAAAGAAATGCTTTTTGCTTGCGAACGATTAAAGGATAGGTATTTAAGTTATTAAAGAAATGTAGTTATTAAGGAAATGTGATTCTATGAGACTGTAATCTATTTTTTACGAAGTACTACTCATTTTTTTCTTTTTAATTATTAATATATTTCAGAGTTCATTTTTTATTTCTTTCGATACAAAGGATGTCCGGTAATAATAGTATCTTCATAACAAATTCATTAAAAACTGTCAAAAATCTTTAGACGCCATTTTCACCAAATGTAGTTTATGTGGAATGAAACATTATTGCTTATCAGCGTCCACATAACTTTACGTCAAACTGATTAATTTGATTCTTACATTTGTCATGGCGCAAATAAAGATGAACGAAGCCAAACGGCAAATCATTTTTGAACAATTAAGTTCATTTTACTCAATTCCTAAGAAAATAGTTACCACTGACACTAGTACAAAGCATGACTTCCTTGCTAAAATATAGAACATTGAATAGCACACTATGCGATGAGTACAACATGTTGTGTTTGGAAGCTGACCCAGATTACGCCGAGAGTTACAAATCGTGGCTCGCCTTTGAGGAAATTTACACTGCAGTAAAATATTTCCAAAATAAATTAACGCCGTGCGCCTCTGCACCCGCTGTACCTACACCATCTGTTCAGAATACAACATCGTCTATCAAACTTCCCGCAATTAACCTGCCCTCCTTCGACGGTTCGCAAGACGGTCGGACATTGTTTTATGAATGTTTCAAACACACGAAAACCCCAAATTATGCGATTCGCATCTAATTTATTACCTGACAGGCAAATTGAGCGGCAGGGCTTTGACTGTCTTAGCAGGCGTATTTTCTTATACATAGCACAAAAAAAACACCAGTTTGGGTCAAACCGTTGAACAACATTCTCTGAAGGACATTCCTTTATACTCTGATTTGATTAAATTTATTATTATATATTAGTAAAGATACTTAACGGACTGAAAAATGTGTACCCTATTCTAAAGGCACACGAAATTTAAATACTCACACTTTCGCACTAACAGATACTTCGCAATCTTCGACTAGCTCATGTCCCGCATGCAACTGCATTACGCCTGCCCAAGTTTATCATTGTCCGAAGTTTAAGGCTATGAACGCTAGCGCCCGGTTTAATTATATTAAGGACAAAAAGTTCTGTACAAACTGCTTGAGTGCTCGTCATACCAACTAACACTGTAATTGACAACATTTCATAATTCTAACATGCCTACCTATATTATTATTTTATATGAAAGTAGACGTAAAATAAGGGGACCCATATTTTTTTCTTTTTTCGAAATTATGTTTTTAAGATATCTAAAAAAATATTTAAATGCTTCGTATTCTAAACAGACGTAAGCGCCAAATGACGTCATACTTACGGTTGAATACAGTTGATTGCTTCACCTACAAAAATAAACTGTCAATGTAAGATAATGACAGTTTTTATTTAATCTGTGCGTGCATGTCTGTCATAGAATTATAACCTCTCTCCAGCATTGTGTTGTTTCCGAGTTATTTTTTATTTACTTCTGTTCGCCTACACCTTAGATATTGTAATGGATATATTTATAGTTGGACATGAAATGGACTTATATATTCGAGTAATATAGTAAAAATAACATTGTATTAAAATTTTTGGCGACTGAGTAGGTAACTGGCGAGTTTCTTGCCGGATCTTCTCGTCAGAACCAACTTTCCGATTCCGGTAGTAGAATCACATTAAATATGTTTATTCATTTCTTAGTTTGTTTTATGTATCGACATATATGTGTAATTACATGTATATTGTACTAACAAATAAATAGTTATAATTTCTAATGTATGACGATTTGAAAGTGCTGTATGTATACAAGCATCTTTACATGCAAGCATGTATACAAATATCTTTATTTGCATAGGCAAATAAAGATATTTTGAATTGAATTGAGATAACTTTTGAATGTACCCAGCGAAATAGAAGCAATATTGGGTGCTCAATTGTTTCCTTTACTTTTGGTTGGGGGACGCATAACCTCACACTCCCTTCTCGTCCCGCCGATTCTACCCATTCCGCTCTTACTACTGTTTCCGCTCATCCACAAAATCCTGTCGTCGGTGACGCGACCGCTGATGGGTGCACTTCTGCTGCCTGGAAATGGAAATGAAATGGAATGGAAAGAAAACCTTGAGACTTCGCTTGGCTACGTCGCACACAGGCGCCCTTTGATATAAGGTGCTGGCCAATACTCAAATTCTAAGATGAGGGTATCGCATCTCATTAGCTGATATTTGACTCATTGTGTATTTCTGTGATATAGAACGTTAAAGTAAGCTCCTTACGCTGATTACGGGTACGTTTGCGATATATTGTTGACGCAGTTGTAACATTAACATTTATTTTTTTGCTTTTTAGTGCACATATTTGGGATAAACCGTTACTATGTCGACTGATCATAGTATGTAATATTTATTAATAATATAAACTTTGATATAAATGCTATACAACTTCGCTCAGCTAGGTCGTAACATGATTGATTTTTTTTTCATCTACCAGTAATTTCAATAAAGAATAATTTGAAATTTCGCAAAGTTTTTTTTTGTAATTATGTCTGATTTAATGAGTATACTTTGAACTTCATATAACAAAAGTAGATAGTGAAAGAACTTTGCGAATTTTTTTTTATTTTATTTTTTTATAATTCATATCACTTGTTCATCAAACGTTAAATTATTTTTGACGGGGAAATTATTGAACAATCTAGGATTTATAAAGTTTGTGTACTATTTGCTTCAGGTAATCAGTATATTAATCTAGAAAATCGTATATTTTGCGACATTTTATTACAAAGTAAATATAAAGCAATCAAAGACAAGTTTAAAGATTCGGAGACCTTTATTATTGATAAGACTAATTGTTCTAACGAATCCTGGAATAGCATAACTCTGGAATTACGGAACTTTAAAAGGCAGTTTACTTTTAAGTGGGACAAGAGTGGCAGAAACAAAGAAATATTTTTGAACACTGAAAAATCTTGGTTAGACAATATTATGCAATTCACATTGTATCACAAGACTAAAGGTGGAAGGCCTCAGATAGACTTTGAAAACAGTGAACGTTCTAAGCATAGAAAAACAGAAACACTGCGGGATTCGCATTCGTCTGAGGAGTTGGCTTATGCGGCTCAAATGAAATTAAGGGCTAGTGGAAAACGGAAAGAGGCTAGTGTAATAACTAACTTATTTAATGTAGATAGACCAGAAGTAAAATCATTTAAAAACCGTCATTTATCTAATGAACAAGCGCTTTCTTTACTGATTGAGGCTCAATTATCAAGGAAACAATATAATATAATTAGAAATTATGCAATGGACGTATTTCCGTCATACAAAAAAATTAAAAAAGCAAAACAAGAGTGCTATCCTGAGGCGATTTCAATATCTGATGTAGAAGCCGAAGTGCCAATACAATAATTATTAGATCATACAGTTAGTCGATTATTGCATGTACAGCAAGATGTCATTTCTCCATTAGATCTTTGTCACAATTTTACCCTTATATCGAAGTGGGGCTTCGATGGAAGTTCGAGTCACACACAGTACATGCAAAAATTTCTTTCTGAAGAGAGTGATGATAAATACATGTTTTTATCGAGTTTGGTTCCTTTAAGATTGGCATGTGAAAAAGATGGTCAAAATATAGTTATATGGCAAAACCCCAGACCTTCTTCTCCGAGGTATTGTAGGCCAATTAAGTTACAGTACAAAAAGGGATCTATTCCGTTCTAATACCAAAAACTAATACCAATGGTATTTGTTTATTATCGTAATTGATATTCTTTTCCGAACGAATACCAAATTTTAAATATTTCAATGAAGTACTTAATCTATTCCCAACGAATACCAAAACATAACTTTTGGTACAGTCACAGAAACAGTTTAATTTGCTTTTTAATATTATGATCGTAATTACGCAAGATCGTTACAGTATGTGAAAATTGGTTATGGCTAGTGGTTATTTAAGTAATACGAAGTACCTTTATTATTGTAATAGCTGTAAGTTTTCCTAAGAAATAAAGATAAAAGTAAAATAAGTAATGCAATCATAAATCTTAACAAATTCACTTCATTTCAGTATTTTTACTTACGACCAACTAAATGAATTACTTTTCAAATTTTTTTTACCTGCACAAAAAGGTGAGTTTGCCTATTGTTTTCAAATTCGAAGCAACCAATCACAGTCAAGCGCCGCCGTGCAAACAAAGCGCTAGAATGTTTTATTGTTTTTGTGGAATAAACTTTAAGGCAATGAAATAAGGTCCGTTTACCTTAGAATCATTTTGTGCGTGCACAAATTATTATTATTTATTTATATTAACTGGCTCTGAGGGATATGATCCTTAGTAGGTACTTTCCTGTGCAGTGGTACGCGCGCAGTGATATGTATTAAGTGAGTATTTATTTGTAATTTTTCGATGGTTTCATTTATTTAATTTGTTTTGTTTGTAAAATATTGTTTGATTTATATAGTATATATTGCCTAATTTTAAAAAGATAATAATTAGAGGCAACTAGTGTGAAAATTCTGAGTATAAATCCACATTTAAGTTAACTCTAAGTTAGTTAGTTAAGTATGTATTTTTTTTAGAAATGTCTGATGAGGCTGGTAATCTGCCTTCCACATCTTCGGAAAACACAGGAGAATTGAGTTTTATAAAAAGAAATGGTGGCTCGGTGCTGTTAAGAGCCGGTTACCAATATACTAAAAAAAGAGAAAATAAAAATGGATGGAGCCATTGGAGATGCGTGAAGATTAAGGAGTGCAGTGGATCATTGCAATTAAAGGTGTGTAACCATAAACCATATAATTAAATTATTGTTAGATCAGTCATACAGTATTTTAATAAGAATATTATTTTGGTCCCTGCAGGATGGCCATATTTCCAATGAGAGAAATCATAGCTGCGAGCCCGATGAAGTTAATAACATAATGTTAAAAAAGCTCAATGACTTTCGAGAAACAGTCGTAAAGTCTGATTTCACCCCAATACCAAGACTTTACAATAAATTCAAATCGCAGTTCTGTAATAGTGAAATGAATTTGGTGAAAAATATCCCATTGTTTAGTAATTTTAAAACAAAATTATATGAAGCAAGAAACAGGGAAGCTGGTGTGTCTAAAATAAAGTGCAAGTCAGTCGATGAAGTGGAAATTCCTTTACAATTTCAAAATTTTGTATTTTATGATCATAGAGATGGGTCTAACAACCGATTAATAATTTTATCTACTCCCAATCAACTGGCGCAAATTCCTAAACTTAAAATATTTCAGTGTGACGGAACGTTCGATTGCTGCCCTGCGCCATTTGTACAGCTTTATACCATACACGGAGATCTTGGAAGTGACGAAGATCATACTCGCATAATTCCTCTGATTTATGTGTTACTAAACAATAAAAAAGAAGAAACCTACAAAACCTTATTTGAAATTTTAAAACAAAAAATTCCTGAATGGGATCCTTCAAAATTTTTGACAGATTTTGAACAAGCCGCAATGAACGCCATTTCGACTGTCTTTCCATCAGTTGTGCTAAAGGGGTGTTATTTTCACTATTCCAAAAATGTATGGAAGAAAGCAAAACAATTAAATCTAACAAAAAATTCTATCACCCGGAGACATGTAAGACTTTCATCTTTACTGCCTTTACTTCCACGACAATTTATATCTGAAGGCTGGTGCTACATTATGGAAGACACCACTGATACAGAAGCAATTAAACATTTTAATAATTACATGGTGTCACAATGGCTAGAAGATGAGAGTTTTGTAGACATTTGGTGTGTTCATGGTGAACGTCATCGAACCACAAATGCCACAGAATCTTGGCATTTAAAACTAAACACGACTGTGCCGAAAAACGCAAATTTATATCAGCTTCTGATAGCACTGAAAGAGGACGCAGACTTACAAATAGTGGTTGCTACTCAGATCGAGGAAAATGCACCACCTGTGAAGCGATGTGCAGCAGAAACTGTAATAAAAAATCAGTGGATCAAATATGTAACTGACCAACTGGTTGACCAAAAAATTACCGTTGGTCACTGCCTGGAAAAATTAAAAATTAGTTATTAGTTGCCGAAAAATTTTAAATTAAGATTGTTACCAAAAATTTGATAATTTTACAAAGTAAAAAATATAGATATACCTATATTAATAATAAATATATATAAATATAAAAATAAGATAAGTATATATTTGTTATACTTATAAAAAGTAGATTTTCTGATCTATTTATAATAGGACTCTAAGTTAAGATTAGTTATTATGATTGTCATGCCAAAAATTATATAATTTTTACTAAAATTTAAAAGTAGCTTATTTTTTGTTATATTCAGTGTTTTTTGTTATTTTGTAATAATTAGACTCTAGTAATGATTGTCATGCCAAAAATTTGATTATTTATTATTCGTAAAAAAGTTTATGTTTTTGTAGTATTTTTGTAGTAGTTGATGTTTAGTAGACCGTCTGATATTTTATAATCGTTTTGATATTTGATAATTTTTAGTAAATAAGTACATACTTTAAATAATATTAATCGTTGATCGTTTGTGATATTCTTTAATTGTTACATTTTGAAGACTAAAATGAATAACTGTGATTTGTTGATAAAGCTTCATTTTTAGGTATATAGGCATTTATGCAATTACATAGGTCAGACTGTTATTATAATAATTAACCATAAGTTTTCCTCCTACACTTAGATTTGTTTAATAAGACTGATTCTGATTAAATAAACCCTACTTAAAATCACATTTAAAAGCATTTTTATTTCTGACTGTATCTCATTCTATTTAACTTATTTTGGGATTCGTTTATGAGTGGTATTCGTCCGGAATAGAAAATTATTTACGATAATAAACAAATACCATTGGTATTAGTTTTTGGTATTAGAACGGAATAGATCCAAAAAGGAAACATTGGAGTTGACTAAACAGGAAAAAAATAATTTCGATAAACAGATACAAGAATTATGAAGTTCCAAAGTTGTGTTGAAAGAAAAAGAATATTTAGTAACGCATACGCCCGTTTTCACAATGGTAGACGGTAAAATTTGCAACTCTTTATCAGATACAAAGTCGACTTTAAAATGTTACTTATGTGGAGCCACTTCAAAAGACTTTAATAATCTTGATGACATGTTAAATATGCCTATACGTGAAGAGTTTCTGACGTTTGGTATTTCTATTCTGCACTGTTGGATCCGCATGTTTGAAAGTTTATTACATATAGCCTACAAGTTACCAGTTAAATCATGGCGTGTTACAAAAGAAAAAGCAAGTCAAGTCGAAGAAAACAAGAAAAGAATTCAGGCTGAATTTAAAGTCCAGATGTCTTTAATTGTCGACAGGCCGAAACCTGGTTTTGAAAATACCAATGATGGCAATGTCTCTAGAATTTTTTTCCAAAATTCTGAGTTATCAGCATCTATTACTGGTATTAATAAAGAGTTAATATACAGGTTTTACATAATTCTCCAAACTTTATCTAGCGGATTTCAAATTGATGTTATTAAATTTAAATCATTCTATTTTGAAACAGCTAAACTCTATGTTGACAATTACGCGTGGCATCCTATGACCAGTGTACACAAAATTCTATTGCATGGTGATAAAATAATCTCTAGTGCTCTCCTACCTACAGGACAACTCAGCGAAGAAGCCCAGCTGAGTGAGAAGTACGAAGGTTTCTACTCCGTTAGCGAGAGGGTGATTTCGATGCGGCGCGAGAGGACGTCTGGACGTGGGGTCATAAAAGAGGTTGGTGCTGTGTACTTGGTGTTATTCCAATCTGATAAAGAAGATCTGATACGTCAGGGATACGCTGTGGATTCAAAAGTGTTGACTGTTCACGAGGCTCAAGGCCAGACTTTCAGGCACGTACGTTATGTGCGTTTCAGCCCAAAGGCGCTGAAATTGTATGAGTCTGAGGGTCATGCTATTGTAGCGATCAGCAGACACACGGAGTCCTTTGTGTACTACACCGACGTCGACGATATGGTGGTCGGTTGGATGAATCGGGTGGCGGGTCGTTCCGAGGGCGAGTTGCGTCGTTGGAACGATGAGCGTAAACTGACCAATGGTGAAAGCTTGCGTGCCGGGTATTACTCACCAGCGATGGTCGAGTTTAGACCCTTGAGGACCATGTATGCCGGACCCGAGGCGACTGAAGCGATGCGAGTGATAGGTGGGGTGTCGCACAAGCTAAATGTTCCGGAACGTTTGTCCCAGGACCACGCCGCATATTGTTTGGGTCAAATACGCTTGCGGTGCCCGAGAGACACCGATATTGGATATGTCCAAACTTGGTATGATTCAGTGATGCCGACCTCTGTCGGTGTGGACGTTACTAACGACCAGTTGATTTGTGAGTCTAGTGACTTGCAAATCGCCATACAAGACAAATTGACTGTGGATCCGTTGAGGGTGGGTTACAAAGATAAGAAGTACTTAAGACTCATGCCGGTGTTGCACACACTGATGCCGAAGAACGTGGTGCAGTCGCAAGTGCAGACACTATTGTGTCTGTCCAAACGCAATGCCAATGCCCCCGTCTTGAGGAACGAAGAGTTGTGTCCTAAAGTTGCCGCAGTATATCTTTTTAAGAACTTCGTGCGTTCGTGCCTGCGAGATGACTTCGATGTCGAAGTTGCGTTTGATACCATCGAACCAAACGCTGTACTGTTGCAGCAATGGTTGGATAAACAACCGCCGGGAGTCAAACGAATGATTCAGAGTGACACCCCTGTGGACGATCGGAGCTACGACCAATTCTCGTTCATGGTTAAAGATAAACTGAAGCCCCCACTAGAATCGAGCGCAGCATTCAAGATCCCCGGAGGTCAGACCATAGCGTACCATTCAAAGGATGTTAACGCTTATGTCTGCCCCATCTTCGCGATAGCTAGGGACCGGCTGTTGTCGATTCTTAAAAATAACGTTATGATAATGACCGGTATGTCTACCGAACAATTTGAAGAGAACATAAATACCAGGTTCGACGTGGAGGATTTGTGGCGCACCACAAATCTAGGAGGCTAGGAATAAAGATTTCAAGCAGTACAGAGAGCGTTTCAGCCGGAAAACTTCGCGTAAAGATAATTTAACAGACGTTTTTCACAGACTATTAATTTCTTCAGACCCCGTCATTACTAGCCTGAGACCACTTCCTAGGATATATAGAAAATAATTCAGCCCTGAAGTCATCGAGATACTTATACCAGAACCAGTCGACTCAGATTTTAGTTTGAATGAATCAGCGAGTAGTAACTTGACCGTATCAGATTCTTCTGAAGACGAGTCTTAGTGTTTAATGATTGTTATTTGATGTTTATAATATAGATTACACAGTTTCAATATATTTTATTTTCCATTACATTTTGAGTTTTGGCCAAGACTTTGTATGGAAGGGTCCCAGTGTGCGTCGTCATGGGTGAAATACCATTTAATATTATGAAATATCACTTCCGCCGCTCCTACTGTTGTTGCCTGGTCCTGGTCCTATAACTAATGAACAGTTAAATTTAACCTTAACTAAGTTTTGGGAATCGAATGAAATATTTTCGCGTCCAATCAGTAACCCCGCTGATGTTGAGTGTGAGGCTATGTACACTTCGTCCACATCGCGCGACCCATGTGGTCATTTATTGTCGCATTACCCTTTAAGTCTGATCCATCCGCTTTAGGAGATTCTTATGCATGTGCTAAACGCCGATTCACTTCGCTCAAGTGCAAGTTCAGGGCGCTTCCTGAATTACGTCTCGCTTATAATGATGTTATCAGCGACTATATGTCAAAGGGATATTTGTCTGAAATTGCCTATTCACCATCAGCTATTCAAGATGGTTATATAATATAAGTCCTGACAGAACCACTACTAAAACTCGCCCTGTACTTGACGCAAGCGCGGGCACAGATACCAATGTCTCGCTGAATATTTTACACGCAGGTCCTAATTTACAAGCGGATTTGTTTGAACTATTGTTGAAGTTCAGATTCTTCCCAATTGCTATTACAGCAAATGTACAACTAATGTACCTTCGCATATTAGTTGTTGACGAACACCGCAAATATCAAAAAATCTTGTTTAAGTTTGATGATACTGAACCGATTCGCGTCTTTAAATTTAATTCAGTCGCTTTTGGACTTCATTCGAGTCCATATCTCGCTGTGCGTTGCATACGTCAGCTGGCCACAGAGAATAAAGAAGTCTTTCCTCTTGCCGCTTAAGAAGCAAACAAAGATATTTTCATGGATGATGTCACAACTTCTGTCCTTATAGTAGACGCAGGATTTGAATTATCGCGGCAATTGATAACCATGTTTGATTCCGCCGGGTTTAACCTGGTTAAGTGTGGGCAAGTAACTCGAAGCAGCTATTAGTGCATGTTCCAGCCACTCATCGCGCTGCTATTGATTTTTCGCATAGAGATAATCTGAAAATATTAGGTTTGAGTGGCTTCCAGCTTCAGATTCTCTCACATTCACTATCCATGAGGATACAAAACAAGGTTGCACAAAACGCATAATGTTGTCCGCTCTTGCTAGACTATTTAACGCACTCGGTATAGCTATTAACTCCTGTAATTTTATACGCCAAATTACTGATACAGGAATTGTGGCTCGCTCAAATCGTTTGGGATGAAGAAGTTCCTCAGGGCATTTTTAATAGATTCTCTCAATTTAAAGAGGAACTGCCGCTTTTATCGCAGTTAAAAATTTCTCGTCATTTAGGCGTTGCTATGGATTGTACCGTAAATATTGTTGAGTTCGGTGACGCCAGTTTAAAGGCGTATGGATGTTTAGTATATTAACATGTCACTCACCCTAACTTTTGAAATAAATAACTTACTTTTTAAGCGTTACTCTGTGTTAGCGCCAAAATTTAAATATAGTGAACGCGGTGACAGAATCGGCTCTTAGAGAATGAAATTTTAGTTTTTAATACGCTGCCAGAAAAGATTATGAAGACACATATTTAAGTATCATAGTCGATTTAAAAGTGGATGTTGATGCCATCCAGTCACAAAAAAAATTACAACACATTTGAAGATTATTACACTGATATCATGCTTAAGTTAGCAGTTTCCAACAACCTTCAAACAATAATTTTAAGACTAAATCACAAAGAAATCATCAAAATAATATTAGACTTATGGAGGGGTGAGAGTGAAACGCCAATAATATCGATACTCGATGTTTATTGATATCCTTTGTTACATAGGTAACACTGGTCAACACTGATTTTGCCACAAGAACTTTGATAGCTAATTTTGTTTTATCAATCTACCCTCATCATTAAATCACAGTTTTCATTTGTCTGTTAGCCTCATATTTGTTGTGATACGGTAATACTCATAACTAGTACTACGGCGGTAAATTAACAGAAACGCTCACAAGTAAATCGTCATAAAAGTATTTGTAGTTGAATTTGAATATTTTTTGTGATTTATTAATCCTGTGAACATGTCGAGGAAGTGTAAAAATAACCCTAACTCTTTTTGTTATATCTGCGGAGAACTTACATTCAAAAAACAACGACGAAATTTTACGAATCTTGTGCTGGAGTGTTATCACCAATGTTTTGGTTTTTCTGTCGCCCATCAAGACAAGTTCTGGGCCCCTCATGTCTGTTGCATAACGTGTGTGAAAAATTTAACCGACTGGAAGAAAGGTGCACGAGCTATGCCTTTTGCTGTACCCATGATATGGACTGAACAGCGAGATCACGTTTCGGATTGCTATTTTTGTCTCACTGACTTAAAAGGTATAAATTACAAGAAAAAAAAAACAGTTATCTACCCTAACGTATCTTCTGCTATAAGACCAGTCTCTCATTGTAAAAAAATGCCAGAACTAATACCAGTTGCAACAACGTCTGTTGATAACGACCATTCACAACCGTCTACTTCAAGTCGGTGTGTTGACGAGGATGATGACTTTGAGTTTGAAGGAATTGAAAAGGAGCCACATTTGATAACTCAAGGAGACCTAAATGATTTGGTTAGGGATTTAAATTTGTCAAAAAAGCAGTCGGAACTATTAGGATCTCGTCTAAAAGAATGGAATTTGCTACATCATAATACAAAAGTTAGCTATTTTCGAAACCGTGATGAACACTTCAGAACGTATTTTTCTCAGGATGGAGATTTGGTGTTTTGCAATAACATAAATGAGATCATGAAAATGTTGGACATAGATTTTGAAATCTCTCAGTGGCGTTTATTTATTGATTCTTCGAAGGCAAGTCTAAAAGCAGTTTTATTGCATAATGGAAATATGCTTCCGTCTGTTCCTGTGGCCCATGCTTCAAATATGAAAGAAACCTATGAAAATATGAAAGTTTTACTTGAAAAAATAAATTACAGTACATATTCCTTCAAAATCTGCGGTGATCTTAAAGTTGTTGCATTATTACTTGGACTTCAGCTGGGTTATACAAAATGTTGCTGCTTTTTATGTGAATGGGATAGCCGAGACAGAACTAATCACTATATAAAAAAACATGGCCTATGCGTGCATCGTTAGTTCCTGGCCAAAAAAATGTAAAGTATTTACCCCTTGTAGAGCCAAATAATGTGCTTTTACCACCATTGCATATCAAATTCGGATTAATAAAAAAATTTGTGAAGGGAATGGATCGCAGTGGGAGTGGATTTTTGTACCTAAAAGAAAAATTCCCTAAAATAAGTGATGCAAAAATAAAAGAGGGTATTTTTGTTGGCCCTCAAATCAGGGAGTTAATAAAAGATTCAACATTTGAAGAAAAATTAAGCGGTTTAGAAAAATGTGCATGGAACGCATTTAAAAATGTTGTTGCAAATTTTTTGGGCAACCACAAGAGTGACAGCTACAGAGAGTTGGTTAGCGAGCTCTTATTGTCATATCAAGCATTGGGTTGCAACATGTCACTCAAGATCCATTTTTTAGACTCGCACCTGGATTTTTTTCCTGACAATTTAGGGGCTGTCAGTGACGAGCACGGCGAGAGGTTCCACCAGGACATTTCTAGTATGGAAAAGCGGTACCAGGGAAAATGGAGCCCAAATATGTTAGCGGATTACTGCTGGACAATTAAAAGGGACCAACCAGAAGCTAAACATTCAAGAAAATCTTAAATTATTAAGTAATTTATATTAAAAAAAAGTTTGATTTACGAGATCTGTATTTTTTCTTAATATTTTTAATTACTCAATAGAATAAAATCCTTGGCTAGCAAATTTTTTTTAACTGTTTATTTTTTCTTACAATCACCAACTAAAGTAAAAAATATCAAAAAAGTCCGTGTGGCACGAAAAAGTTTGAATTTTGTTGACCAGTGTAATTAGTGCATACATAAAACCTAACAGGTATCAGAGTGGTCTGCAGGAAGCTGTCCGGCTCTTCACCTATAAGTTAGCTATGGGGATCCCTAACTTGGCCCAGAAGAGGTTTGCAGGAAGCTATCCGGCTCCGTTACCAAACTGACTGTACTGAATGACTATGGGACATTGTCGCTCCAGCACGGCCGCTAGCTGTCGGCTATCTGACGTTGTAGCTCGGCGACTTATTAAGGGTCCGCGGCTGGTGTCGTGTGCAAAACTCGTTGAGTGAGACGGGGAACTTGTGGGAGAGGGACAGTATTCGAGCCCGCGCGCACCGCGCGCATCATATTTGTTTATAATATTATTTTGCTACAGACTAAAATAAACTTACAATCTTTTTCCGGAAATTATTGCGAGTTTTATAAACATGTTTGATAACCTAGTGCACCAAAATGACTCGCTAAATCCGGTTCAGAAGAAACATTATTTACTGAGTCGCTTCAAAAGCGAACCTCTCAACCTAGATAAACATTTATCCAACATTCTGTCAATAACTTACAGAAACATTAACGAGGATTGGCTAGTTTGCAGTTTCCTGTCGATAAAAGGTAATTTTTACTGTTACACATATTCACGAGAAAGTTAGATCATGATTTACCTACTAAATTCGAGTACGTTAGCGCCAACATTTAAATGTACTGAACGCGGGGACAGTATCGGCTCTTAGATAATGATGTTTTAGACGCATCCTTTCTTGTTTTCATATCCTCCCGCACCCCACACAGTCTCTCGCTACGCAACGTCGTTCCCGACTCGTGATATCCAAACATTTTGTGCTGTGACTGAAATACGTTGTTCATAGAGTCCTGGACATCCTCATCATACCCGTAAGTTCCCTCTGCGTTTACGTATAACGGGAAAATAATAAAAAACAATGAAAATAATTATTATGCAGGATTAAGATAAAGACTGATTTCTGATGAAGATGCTAGTACGCATTCATTCCAAAACCTTAGGAGCTCGTCCTTGAAAATACAACTGTGGAAAAAGTGCAATGCCGCAATCATGCAATGAGAAACTTTTTTAACAAGTTCAAGCGGTAACAACAGATACTAATATGGCTTTGACGCATTCCGTCCCATTCGCATTTGGTCCCATTTGCATTCCGTCCCATTCTTATTCGGTCCCATTAGCAAAATGGTCACACTCAGATAAAAGTTGTTTCTAACATTTTCAACCTACAAGTTGAACTATTGTTTCAAAAATGAAGGCATGAAAATAAGTTTATATAGCTTTAATTTTTTATGGTCTGTAGATTTTCCCGCTGTACTGAACAAGTTAAGGTCACCTTCTTTAAAGTATATTGCCAAAACATGTACACGGGAAGTCTATGGGCTACGTATTCGAAAAGGACCCTAGACACACTCAATACAATAATATCTTCAGGATGATGTTGGGGCTGCCTCGTTTTCGTAGCGCGTCGGGAATGTTCACGGAATACCAGATTGATGGCTTTATGGCCATTATCCGAAAAAAGACCGCGTCACTCCGTCACGCACGTCCGCAGGGTGAGTCCCTCACCCTGCGGACGTGTGTGATCCCAATCCAACCCCCAAGACCCCAATCCAAAACGTCCTGTTCATTGTAAAATATATGATGATATACAGCGTGTGTATTTTATACGGGCGAATAATTAATCCAGCTATAATATGTGATCCTACGAATCGTATAAGACAATCATTTCATTAAATTTTGTGGTTAATTAGGTGTAATGATTTTTCTAAAGTGCAACCCAGCAGCAATGTATGCCGTCCAACTTTGTTTGACATGACAAGTAATTAACTGTTTGTTTACTTTTTTTTGTCAGTTTGAGACGAACTCTTTAAAGTCGCTTATCTACTCGCAATAATCTGATGTGTTCTTTGAATGATCCTGAAACTAATTTTATTTTTCAGTACCTAATCACTAAAGTTCGGGGAACATTGGTAGATCTAATACAAGCTACGTTAGTTTTGTTGCTATCACGACTATTGAATCTAAATTTCGCTATTAAACTAGTTATTACTTTACCGTCATTAAACTTTACAGAAAGCTGTAAAGTTAATTTCAGAGAAACCACATTTTACTTTAAAGTTAAAATTCATGCGGAAACCTTAGGTTGAAACCCACGTTTATCAACAAACGACTGACGTTGCCTGTCAGACACTTATGTCGTAATCTGTAATGATAACATTATTACTCTTCAACTTGATCAAAAAGGTTTGATAAACATTAAACAGCGAAGGAGTTCATTAATCGTCTAGTTGACTTCTTGGTGACTAAGTAGATAAATAAAAACTTTTTGATTTTCTTTTCATCGATAAAAGAAATCATTTCCTTGTTTATGTTTTTCTGACATAATTTGTCATGTCGCAATCAGTTATCAAAAAAAAATATTGAAAATGCCGAGACCATCGAATTTTCCTCCGAACGAACTCGCTGATATGATACTGATTTACGGTGAAGCTCAACAAATCGGCCAAAGAGCTTTACAAATGTACAGAGAGCGTTTTCCAAACAGGCGAACTCCGAGAAACGCACGAGTAATCGTTAACGCTCTTCAGCGTATTCGCGATGGATTGCCTCTTATTGGAAGAGCAAACGGAGAAGAAAACAGTGACCGACTGCCGGGGCGAGTGAAGGAAAACATTTTACAAAATTTCAATTTGAACCCAGAAAGCAGCACCAGGGAAGGAGGACGTCGGTTTAATGTGAACCACAAGACCGTCCACAAAATTTTGAAAAGGGACAGACAACATCCTTTCAAATTTTTAAAAGCTCACGCTTTGTTACCACGCGATCATTTACCACGTTTGTATTTTTGTACGTGGATACGTGACCAACAGCAAGCAGATCAGAGATTTTTATCAAATATCATTTGGACAGATGAAAGTACATTCACGAGAAACGGTGTCTGGAACCAACGTAACAGCCATTACTGGTCGCAGGTAAATCCACACTTACTGAAGGAAACAGGGCATCAGTATCGTTGGGCTGTCAACGTTTGGCCAGCGATACACGGAGACCGCATAATTGGGCCTGTCTTCATTGACGGTAATCTAAACGGAGAGAAATTCATAGACCTACTAAATGGACCTCTCACTGATTATGTCAATAGCTTACCGGCTGAAGAACGCATAAACACCTGGTTGCAGCTAGATGGGGCTCCCGCACACTCATCGCGTCGAGTGAGAGTGGAACTGAACAGAATGTTTGGTGACCAGTGGTTAGGTCAGTTTGGTCCTCGCCGGTGGCCTGCTCGCTCCCCGGACTTAACACCACTGGACTTTTTTTTATGGGGTGCTGTGAAAAACGAGGTATACTCACAGCCACGAACAACAGTGGAGGAGTTGAAAGATAAAATCAGAGAAGTATTTGACAGACTACGAGTTGCAAATAATTTGAGAAGTGTGAGAGAGTCCATCTACCGTCGCTGCATCGCTTGCATTGATGTGCATGGGCATCACGTTGAAAACCGATATCTCAGGCGAATGAATAGGCGTGATTAGTTAAGAAACCTTACTAATAAAGCTAAAGTAATTAATTTTGACTTTTATTGCATTAATACCATGATGTTTCCCTTACGGAATGCCAGAGCATCTTATTTATAAATTAGTTACTTAAATCAATAAAGCAAACGACTGACACTGACATGAGTGTCATGACACTCGTATGACGTTTAGATACTTATGTCTACGTTAATTGATGTTATTAACGTTAACTACCAGTGGATGCAATACATTGCGTGCTCAATTATTTTGTATGAAAAAAAAAGTACCTTAATTTCCTAAAGAAATATATGTAAACAGGTTCCCTAGGTCCGATAGTAATCGCCATTAAAATATTCGCCCGTATCAAATAAACACGCTGTAGGTATTTATTATTTTACCAACTGTAGAAATGTATTTTTTTTTCATAAATTGTTGCAGAGTCATTGAACTACAATTTAGTTTTATCAAATGTTTGTTATATGTTCATGCACACAAATGTTTGTAATGTGCAGGATTCGAACCCGCGACCACTTGGTGTAGAAGTAGGCGTGTCTACCACTGCACCAAAATAAATAAATTCATGCACTACTTAACTCATATGAGTTGTTAACTTATAAGCAATATCATAGATGGCACTAGTTGTTAAGGTGCCTCCAGACTCACGCCGAGAAGCCCCGTGAACAACCCGAGAAGCGTGAATGTAAGTAGCATCTCGCCTTCTCGTTCTCGCGCTCGCATGCTCTCCGTTCATTGTCGGTAAAATTGCCCGAGACAAAGGGTTTTTCGGGCATCGCATATTCTGAACCACAAATTCACATTCTAGATAGACAAATATACGTCAGGTGCATTCTGAACCACCACAAATTCATATCCCGGAAGAACAAAATACAGGGCAGTTTATGAACTATCACCAGTTCAGGAGGGCAATATCAGGAGGGCAAAATACACAAATCGGAGATGATACAAGAGTGCGCATACTTCGAAATGAATTGGTATCTGATGTTATTTCTGAAGCTTACAATAATGCTTAGTTCTTTTTAATGCTTAATTATTTCCTTCATAATTTTGAATTCCTTAATAATACTGAATTACTTAACCCTTAACATAACCTAGGTAACAAATAAATTGTGTCACTGGAACTTACCTTTATTTCTGCCTTCAAAACATTATTTAGGGCTGCACATACTTCAGGGATAATTGTTGAAATTAATTGAGGTGATACTTTAAAGAAAAAATGAAGACTTTGGAAACTATCTCCTTTGGCTAAGTACCTCAAAGTTATTGCAAAACGCGTACGAGCTGCTACTGCTTCTGGAACTGGGTATCTTGTTTGATAATCAGTGGTGTTATCTTGTTAAGCAAATTTTCAAAAGCAATTGTTGACATCCTGGTAAGAATTTAATAAATTCTCCGCTTGGTTCAGCAACTAGTACGTAGTTTAGTTAGTAATGTTTTTGTCGATAAATTAAGAACACCTAAATAAAATTAAAGAAATAGGAAATTACAAACCTGGTCCTGTTTCGATGAATTTGTGTTGCCCACCATCGTCTGGCTTTCCTTCTTTTCTTAATTTTATTTTTAGATATAGCAATTACAAAGTTTGCCATGGCACACAGTGTCAAGCTTGCTGCAATTTCAATGTCGTCCTTATTGAATGGACACGAGAACACAAATGAGAACATTGTGGGTGTGGATACGTTGCTTGTTCTCGCGAGAAATCTCTCCAAGACTTCTCGCCGAGACTTCTCGGCCTGAGTCTGGAGGCCGCTTTACATATTTGCTTAACGCTAATTTCCTTAAAAGCTATTATAATATTTATGACTAAGGAAACGTATTAATTAATGAATAATTATTTACATAAAACTTATAATTATAACATTTATTATTATCATAGGTACTCCATTGAATAGGATAAATAAAGTTTTGAAACAGCTAAATTTTTAATTACTGATTATAAGAGTATTAAAAAATAAATGTGACACTTGTTTTGATTTGTGGTTTTACGAGGTGTTTTGTTAATAAGTTCTATAATGTTGTTCGTTTATTTGTTTAAAATAAATCACAATGGATCAGGACATTAAATTTGTTAAAAATCAAAGCGGTCGATACAACTTGCTTTGTAGTGGTCACTCGTATAATAAACATATTACGAACAAAAGCAAAAGTGAGAAATGGCGTTGTGTCAAGAGGAAGGAATGCAGTGCTACTATAACAAAAGATAAAACAAGGAACCGTATTCTCAGAAAAACGCAACATACATGACCAATGATGCAAGTAATATTGTTCGCAAACATATTGCAAATATGAAAAAAGAAGTATGTACAGATTTCGGTTCGATACGGAAAATATTTAACAACGAAATCGAGAAACTTAAAAAAAAGTACATGCATGCGACTTGCCTTCATTTAAGCCTGTGAAAGATGTCCTGTGTAGGGCCCGTAAGAGATTTTTGAATACTTGTAGATTGAACCACGACTCCCCTGCCACAGTTAAGATACCGGAACGCCTCGCCAAAAGTTTTTTTGTATGTGAAGACTGCGATATCGAAAAAATTTTAGTGTTTGCGACAAACTTAAGCAGAAAAATTATAAAAAACTCCGGGTCTTATTATGCAGATGGAACCTTAGGTTTCTAGTATTGAAACATAGAAAATGTGTGACACGTAAAGCAATGGACAACATTTCATATTTTTAACATGTCCATATTGTTTTTTTATATGAAAGTAGACATAAAATGAACAGACCCATATTTTTTCTTTTTTCAAAATTCGTCCATTTTCATGCATAAAATAATTATTGAAATTCTTTTTATTCTAAATAGACGTAAGCGCCAAATGACGTCATCGGACGGCTGAATACAGCGATATTTCTTTGCTTATCATTGTTTTAATAAAAAAAAGGTACTACTGTCAAAGGTAAATAATACTAGTGTCAACATTGTCAACGTCATTCATACATTCAACGTTGACAAGTTGTCTTTTTTTTGACAGTTACATGTCATGGGTTTGGCATTACGTAAATTTAAAACTATAATGTGCTAAGCTAAGAAATATTTTACATTCTGCCGTCCGATGACGTCATCTTACGTTTTTTAGTTTTTAATTTTTTTCTCAGTAAATAAGCAATATAAAAAACGAATAAATATATATTCGAGCAGCGGAAAAGTAAACAAAGAATTGGTATTTTTTGTTTTAGAGCTTAGCAATTTTGAAATGTTGTCCATTCTGACAATTCGTTGTACGATTATATAATCCATTAAAGAACACACAACTAATTCTGATGTGGAGTGTTTATTTGAAGACATATTGCTATCTCATATCTCTAATATTGCTATCGCATACTTTTAGGAACCACACCCGATGCAAAAAATATTTTTGCACTCAAGCTGGGGTCGTCGACAACGAACGAGTACGGTCAGCATCAAAAGTAGCTTAACACTTTAGTACCATGTCAAAGTAACTGTTTTGTCTATTATAGTCAATTTCTTAGGGGTACGTAAAAATGTTACTTCAACATGGTACTAAAGTGTTAAGCTACTTTTGATGCTGACCGTACCTCATGATTTCTTTACTAGCGCCTTATGGCAAAAGATTTGTTATCTTGTTCTAGGGGTTGCTGCTCATTCAAGGAGCTTAATTCATGATGTAGAGCAGCAACCGTATAGAAAATTTCCACAGTATTGTGGGTAAATTTGTTGGTGGAAAACGAATCAATTTTGCCAAGGAGAATTCATACCAATTGAGAGTACATGCTGCAGCTGTTGCTTTTAATAAGAAAAAAAGTATATCTAAGTTATACAAGTCCATAAATATGGGAAAAAGCCCTATGGGAAAACTTAAGGCCATGGAAGAGAAACAAAAATAAAGCAGCTTATAATACCAGGAGACAATCAAAACCGAAGCGCAGGTCAAAACCCATGTCATAACAAATTAATATGATCTTGCTAAAGTCGCTGGTCGGGAAAACTTCTTGCCATCAGCTAATCAAGTCGCAAGCAAATGGTGGTGGAATGGCTTACAGAAGAGGTACAATTTATGCTTACGTGTGCCAGAAAATCTTTCTGCCTATAGAGCTTCTATGGCTAACGAAACAATGGTCAAAGACTTCTTTTCTAAACTAGATGATGTTTACGCGAATCTAAGAATTAAAAACAAACCTCATCTAATCTGGAATTGTGATGAGACTGGATTATCATATGTAGTTAAATCATCCAAAGTTATGACCGGAATTGGTAAAAAATATGTGTACAAAAGATCATACGCCGAACGTGGTCAAACACAAACAATGATGGCATGTATTTGTCCCGATGGCACATGGATTCCCACAATGATAATTTTTAAAGGTGTTAGATAGAATGATACCCTCAAAAATGACGCTCATCCTAATGCTTTAATTAAACTGTCTCTTAAAAAGGTGGATGAATGCAGATTTGTTTTTGGAATGGTTAAATTTTATAACTGCCATACCACCTGAGCGTCCAGTAATCCTCTTGATGGACTCACATGCAGCCCATATTGGTGCAGAAGTTCTTTTACTTACGAAAAAAAACCAAATGTATTTATTTACTTTCCTAGCTCATTGTACGCAAATTTTGCAGCCTCTAGATGTGGGTCTATTTAAGCCACTCAAAAGTTACTGGCGCGATAGCATGAACAAATACATGAACGATAACCCTACTGATCCTCCAAATCGGAGCAACTTCCATTCTATCATGAATCCAGCATTTATAAGTGCATTCACAAAAAAAATATATTGAAAATGCTTTTAAAAATACAGGTATATGCACATTTGATGAAAATGTCATTCCTCAGGAAGCATTACGACCCTCAGCTTTGACTAATAGAGATCTTGCTGCAGCTCCAGCTGCAAGTCCTGCTTCTGTGGCTTCGACAACACCTAATAGTTCTTCTACAGGTCCGAAACTCACAGTGGATCAAATTTTGGAAACACCCATAGTATCAAAACGCCCAGAGAAAGCAAGAAAAAGAGATTCTAGCGCAAAATGCTTAACACCGACAAGTGCTGATTCAAATGATAATCAAGTACAGGAAAACCTCCAGCCTCAGCCTTCAACATCGGGTAAATCTGCTCCAAAACAAAAAAAAAAACTCAGGAGATAAAAGATGATTGGGAATGTGGGTTGTGTGAAATTTTGTACTCCACTGATGTAAAAAAAAGGAATGGAGCCAAGTGGATCCAGTACTCCTATTGTATGACGCCATATCTTGAAATTTGCATATCTCTCGATGATGCTGACGCCAAGGAACAGCTTTATTATAGATGCGATCGTTGCCTAGTATAATTTCCTAACGGGTCAAACCTCTTTTTTATTTTAAGTACAAAATATATGATTTAAGACTACTCACCAAACTACCTACCCACTATCACCAATCTACCGAACCATGTCACCAAGATACCTTTGATTTCTTACAAGTAACATTTTTTTATAAACTATTAGAATATTGTCACGTGAACTACATTCAATACTTAATTCAATTAATAAACAATGTAAAAAAATAAAAGTGACTTCTTATTTTATTGTAATTTTTTTGTGCGTGATACGGCATCCGGCAACGGTCGATGACCTTGCGTTTTTGACATTTGAAGTTAGGTACTAAATTATCTCGTGAATCATTATTATCTCTTTGTTACTAGTCTTTTGTTATTTATTTACGATTTAGTAATTACAAACAGTTCGAAGTGTTCATATTACAGCGACTTACTCACTCTCGCGAAGAGGTTAGCCTTGAATTGACTTAACCTCTTACGCTGTTCAAGCAACTATCTGATTTGTTTATTTTCTTAACCCTTAATTTGGCAAAGAAAAAAATTTAATAAAACCGTTTTTTTTTAATTGAAAATGTTTATTTCATAGATAAGGCAAATAGAAAAAAATTACAAAAAAAATCTGAAAAGCGTAGTTTTCCTGAAAACTTATGTATGCCACAACATACACTGCCAATATGTCAAGACTACATATTGTAAATATGTTGTATGCAGGGGCATACATTACCAATTACTGTGCTGACTAGATATGAAAAAAAAAACACGTCATATTTTGAATATTTAGTATTTATTATTATTTCAAAAAAACATTACAAAGAATTACGTTAGTTTATGGTATTGCAGTTGACAATTACGGGAATTTTTGCCTGTAACAAAACAAAGGCGGACTTGGCACTTCATACATTGTACAACTGTCAGTTTGGAGCACAGTCGACATCTCCCTTGACTGGTTGTTGTCATAAAATGACCAACGTTGTCATACCGTGACATTTCGACGGGACTGGCTTGTGGTACTCGTTTTTTGGTGCCTTTGATACCACTTTCAGACCGCTGATATTTTTTGAGACCCTCATACAACTCGAATCTAAAGTCCTTCAAGGGAATCGATTTCGAATTTGAATCTCGTCTGTGTAGGAGCCATGCATTATTTATGCATATATCTAGAAGTTGGGCAAATATGCCGATATACCATCTCCTTGTCTTGAACGGGGTTCTATATAAGGAGATAAGCATATCCGCCAAGACAACCCCTCCCATCTGCTTGTTGTACTCCTTCACTATTTGCGGGCATTGTACGTCAATTTTAGTTTTAGTATCCTTGCAGTATCGTCTTATTGTACCCACTGGTTCAACGCCTACATAGGAACTTATCAACGTCACTGCTTTGTTATCATTCCACCGTACTGCCACCAAGCGGTTTTTGTTGCAAGTGACTTGAGCATAACTACCCCGAGGTTTCTTTTTCATTGTTTTCTCTTCAGGCAAAATTGCTTCTGCACCTCTCAACCTATTATTCCTGATAGTTCCTAGTCCAAAGATTCCATAATCTTCTCTCAGTATGTAGAACAACTCCGGGCAGCTAAAAAAGTTATCGCAGAAAATAAATGCCGGTTTAGATTTGATGCTTTTGCACAAGGCAATCACTACTTGCGCTCCAAATCCTACAGAGGCTTCTTTTTTCTGTGAATGTATGAAATCGAAATGTGTCATCTCCTCCATACAAGACAAAATCGTAAATCATGCCCGACACTCCAGCGCGGACATAATTTTTGAATCCCCACTTATTGGGCTTATCTTTCATATATTGCCGACGCTTTCCCGCTTTTGTCCCTTTATATGGGATCATCATTTCGTCAATACTAAATCGTCTTTCGGATTCTTCGGCTAAACAATTTTCTCTTATTCTTTGCACTAACGGTCTCACTTTGTAGTACCGATCAGAATCTGCTACGTTGTTGTCCACAAAATGTAAATAGCGACGTATTTGTTGATATCGCTTCAGTGGCATCAAATCGGCCACCAAGTTGTAACGATATCGCAAACTCCAATAATCAGTGTAAGACGGCATGCTCACAACACCCATGATGATATGTATCGCTAAAAAGTCCCGTAATTCGTCTTCAGTCAAACCCAGAGCACGCCCAGTTTGAGATATTGCGTATGCGTTTGTTTCTTCAACAATATCTGCTATAATATCAGGAGAAAAAAACTTGTAGAAATACTGCAGGGGAGTAAGGATTGTAACGTCGCTGATAGGTTCCGATTCCTCTTCAATAGTAGCTATATGTCGAAACACAGCTTTTCTCCAACGACAGCTCAGAGTGAACTTTTTTGTTTGTCTAGGTCGTTTAGCAACATGAACAGTGGCACGTTGTGATCTTGTCTTTCTGGAATAACGCGATGTGGAGGAGGCATTAGCAGGCATGCGTGGTGTTTCCAAACCAGAGGGTGCATTGGCTGCAAGAAGTGTAGTGGTTGCAGGCGTTGCGGGAGTAGCAGGAGTTGCAGGTGTTGCGGGAAATGATGGAAGGTCACTCAATATTGGTACTTTACTACAATTTGGTTCTAGGGATGTGCTTGAATAAACAGTCTGAAAAATTGGTGTAAGGCGAACGTTTTCGCTTGGGGGGTCTTGATCGTCATCTAGAATGTTCAGTCTTTCTAACGAGCTGGGAATAGAGGGTGCAGAGGAACTTGATAAAGGAGTGTGCGCACGTATCTCGTCTTCACTATCTGAACGTTCACTATCATCAGAGGGTGCATTCTGAGTAGGGACAAGCGCTAAAATTCTACCACCACGAGTTGCAAGCTTTTGCTGCAGACAAAGAAAAAAAATGCTAAAACACAAAGTAAGCAAAGCAAAACCCCAAAATTGGCAATGTATACCATGACATACAAATTAAATTAGGGGTATTTTACTACGAACTTAGCAATGTATGTCATGACATACATCGTGTTAGTACCCAAAATAAAACCATTAGAAATCGTAACAACTGCAAACTTATTATTTCAATTATATAATCATAATATCAAGCATAGAATTCAGTCGTCTTACTTTTCCTAAATCGTGTATTTATCAATAAAATAATATAAATACCTTGGAGAGCACAGCTGAGGGCCGCCGGGTCGCCATTTTCGCCGACTAATGTCAAAATTAGTGATGCCAGGCACCTGTTTCTTATTTTATACTAAAAATAGTGAGTGTTGCAAATATATAAAAATATTTGTCTATCACTTTCGTATTTAATAAAACAAAATATTTTTTCAAAGTTGATGTATGTTGTGGCATACACTGTCAAATTAAGGGTTAACAATTACGTGGATATGAAAAGAATGACTACACGTAGATGACCTATGCTCGCCGGAAAGAGAGTTAACTCGAAATCGTTTCGAAACAACTTGACCAGGTTTTGAAGCAATTACAGGCAGTCAGAAAGTTAAATGAACACTTGGATAGGGAAAGAGATGATAATAAGGCGGAACTATTGAAGGCATTTGAAAATAATAATAAGATAAAGAATGAAATGGCTGAGTTACACACTGGGAATGTTTTTTTATTTAACGAGCGAGACCGGTTGTTATCTATCATCAACCAGTTTAAGGAATGCAGCGGTACTCCTCGCTCAATCCCAGGGCCAACCCAGGGCCTCAATCGAATGTCGGTCCTGGAGCACGAGGTACAGGAGGCTCATCACACCATAAGCCACCTCCAGTCAGAAAAACAGGACTATGCCCCTCCACAAACACAATGCCTCTTCGAAGAGTTAGTAGGATAGCCAGGAACCCTTCACCAATGACCTTTCTTGTGACGATACCTTAAAATCAACTAACGAGGGAAGATTGGCTATGTGCAGCAGAAATAAAATTAAAAAATATATTCAAATAAATAGGTACATTCAAAAGACCCAGAAGTTAGTTAAGAAAAATAAATATATACATAATAAGCTTAAATGTATAAAACAAAGAAGGCAATTAGGTTGAATTGGACCTGTATTCTTTATTAATAGAAAATAACATCATCAATCATGAAAATGACATGAAACAATTTCAATCCGAAATTTTAAAACTTGAGGAGAGGATTTATTACTAGACATAACTCATAGGTACAATTCAACAAGAAATGACTATGGAGAACTGATGCTTGCAATGCAGGAATTATTAAATCCTTCTGAGATAGACATTATTATATGAAACAATACCCCATCCAAGCATCAGTCCTCCACCACCCACAGCAGCCCTCCACCAGCTCATTGTAATACCAATAGTTCCGCAACATCAAATTTGATCAGTAAACATACTGCAAACAAAAATATTGTTATGTTTAGTGACGCGTTAGGTAAAGATATGGGACACCTTCTATTTTCTTTCAATCATTGTATACCGGGTGCATCTTTTTCTGACATAATGAATAAAATTATACAAACAACTTTCCATAAGGATACCACAGCAGTAATTATGATAGAAAATAGGGGAAATGTAAATTGTACAATTCCCTCCGAGCCAATGAAACAATATACGCACAACAAGGACAAACATCACCTGCAACCCAACATCAATTAAGAACATTAACGACGGATGTTCATGTAACTGCAGAAGACATAGATCGAGAAATGCAACAAGAAGAGATGGGAAAAATGGACTGCGGTATAACAACAGAAGAAATAGATAAACTTACGGACATACACAAAGAAGAGACTGAAAGGATGGACTGTTAAAGGTCAGAACGCCCGTCTTAGTTCAGGTAGTAGAATTGCGGGGGGAGAGGATCCGGAGGGGACGAAGCGCGTGAGTATCTTTCTTTGTTTAGTGTCGCCCTTCTGCTTGTGACTACGCACACGTATTATTGTTTACCGTATTTTTGTTTTTCTGTGACCTGCGCTTCGTTTTTGGACTTGTTATTGATTGCTTACATACGACCTACGCTTCGTTTATGGACTTGTGATAGATTACCTTACCTGTGACCTGCGCTGTGTGAATCGGATTTTGTGATTGCTACGGATTGGCTAGATAAGCGGAAGATGGCTGCTGCGAGGAGACCATACACCCAACGGGAGTACGCAGAAATGCATTATCTCTAAGGCTTTTGTGACGGCAATGCTCGGGCTGCTGCCAGAGAATATCGAGAACGCTACCCTAACCGAGACCGTTTCCCGGATTACAGGGTCTTTATGCGCGTGCATAATGCGTACACAGGGGGAACCTTACCCGGTGAGCATGCTGCGAGAACAGGTAGACCAGTGGTACGATTTGACAATAAAGAGCAAATACTGAGACAGTTAAGATTGGATCCTGGTATTAGCCAACGCAAAATATCACGACATCTCGTGATCCCACGATCGACAGTGCAGCGTATCATTAAAAGAAATAAATATCACGCTTACCACGTGCAAAGGGTGCAAGCTTTACTGCCCACTGACTATGAACCTAGAGTGAGATTTTGCAGAGAGATGCTTAGACGACAGAGAGGATCCGCAGTTCTTCAACAAACGTGTTGTGGACTGATGAGTCAAATTTTAGAAGAATGGGAATTTTTAACATTAACAATTTACACTACTACTCCATAGTAAACCCACATATCATCAGAAATGATCGATTTCAGCATCTGTTTGGTATAAACATGTGGGCTGGAATAATTGACCAGCAGTTTGTGCTACACGAAATGCCACCAAGGCTGAATGGTGCTCAGTATTTGAATTTTTTGCAAAATAATTTGAACGAAATTCTCAACGAAGCTGAGATTCCTGAAGATAGAGTGGCAGAAATGTGGTTGCAACAAGACGGCGCCCCGCCTCATTACGCTCGAGTAGTTCGAGAACATTTGAACGAGCGCTTCCCTAACCGGTGGATTGGTCGAGGCGGACCTATTGCATGGCCACCCCGGTCGCCCGACCTTAATCAACTAGACTTTTTTGTTTGGGGCTATTTCAAAGAAATAGTTTATCAAGGGGAGAATAACACCGAACAAGAACTACGACAAAAGCTCGAGTTTGCTAGGGTACAAATTCACAATAACAGAGGTGCATTCCGCCGATTACGTGCGAATTTTACTAGGCGGTGCATATTGTGCATTATGGTCAGAGGTAGGAACTTTAAACATTTAATGTAAAAATTAAAGTTTAAATAAAATTACTAAGTTCTAATTGTTGTTTTTATTTCATGACGGTTTCTGGAATTAGTACATAGTATGTATGAGCGAAATTCTAAATTTTCTTTTAAATTTACCATTTTATAAATTTGCACCTTCATATGAAATAACGACCATAAAACCAAAACTAAAGGTTAAACAGTAAAGTGTTGTACCTCATTTGAATTAAATCAGCAAGTTTTTTTAATACAGGGTCACTTTTCCATAATAATTTTTTTTTTCACATGGTGCTCTTAAAGTGGGAAGTAATTTTTTGTAACGCTTAAAAATTTACAGAAAAAAATTCATTGCTCGTTAAATTTGGTACCAAGAGCTGCAATATTTTTTTGTAGTATTGAAACATTATCGAGTCATAATACAACACCTTCTGTTTTATTGTTTTTAATTAAAAAAAAATTTATTCAATAAATTGTTAAAAATCATGGTATTTTTATTGAAAAATACAAAAATATTCATAACTTTTTGTGCAATGAAGTTATGGCCATGCCCGGGAAAGATTTTTTGTTGGAAATTACCTCCTTTATCTCCTTGTTTCGTTTGATCCACGACTTTTGGACCACCCTGTATACATAATAAGCTTAAATGTATAAAACGAAGAAGGCAATTAGATGATGAATTGGACCTGTATTCTTTATTAATAGAAAATAACATCATCAATCATGAAAATGACATGAAACAATTTCAATCCAAAATTTTAAAACATGAGGAGAGGATTTATTAGTAGACATAACTCGGAGGTACAATTCAACAAGAAATGAGTATAGAGAACTGATGCTTGCAATGCAGGAATTATTAAATCCTTCCGAGATAGACAGTATTATATCAAACAATACCCCATCCAAGCATCAGTCCTCCACCACCCACAGCAGCCCTCCACCAGCTCATTGTAATACCAATAGTTCCGCAACATCAAATTTGATCAGTAAACATACTGCAGACAAAAATATTGTAATGTTTAGTGACGCGTTAGGTAAAGATATGGGACACCTTCTATTTTCTTTCAGTCATTGTATACCGGGTGCATCTTTTTCTAACATAATGAATAAAATTATACAAATAACCTTCCATAAGTTTTATATTATTATTATACAAATAACTTTCCATACCACAGTAGTAATTATGATAGAAAATAGGGGAAATGTAAATTGTACAATTCCCTCCGAGCCAATGAAACAATAGACGCACAACAAGGACAAACATCACCTGCAACCCAACATCAATTAGGAACATTAACGACGGATGTTCATGTAACCGCAGAAGACATAGATCGAGAAATGCAACAAGAAGAGATGGGAAAAATGGACTGTTGTATAACAACAGAAGAAATAGAGAAACTTACGGACATACACAAAGAAGAGACTGAAAGGATGGACTGTTATATAGGAGAAGATATAGAGACACATCAAGTTATACAGCAAGGAGAAACCGAAAGGTTTGACTATTTTACAACAGCAGAGGTAACAGAGAATTATCGAGAGGCACTACAAGAAAAGAACAATACTGACGACCATAAAAAAGAACAGACAAACGTGTATCGACAAATTGAGAAACACTCAACAGTCATCACCTACAGATGTTTTAGGAAAATGTCAAAGACAACAGACAGATTTAGAAACGCACAACATTAATTCCTTCCCATCTTCTTCACTTGTTAACAATATTATGAAACTTATATCCATGGACGTACAGACAGATAATACCACGAAACAAAAAATGTTAAGCGCCTTGTGCCTTGGAATAACAAGTACAAAATATAAGGAAACAGAATCACCAAATAAAGAAGCTCTTGAAAATATTTTCGGCATCAAAAGTGTTGCAACACCTGAAAAAACCAACAAGAATAAAAAGATAGTTATACCAAGATTAAAACAAGCTGCTTTTGGGGAAATCTTAACTAGCGATGAAGTGAAAGAGAGATTAAAGGAAGCTGAGCAGAAGAAGACCAACAAGAACAGAAAAGGCAACAAGAAGAAACAAGCAACAAATATACTAAGTGAATCAACAAATAATCAAAAGAAAGAAAAAGGTAATAAAACAAAACTTATGAACAAATTAAAAAAGAAAACTAGAACAGCGAACAAACAACTTTATAGTGATAACAGCAGTGACAGCGACATAACTATGAGAATTCATAGTGACTTTGATATGGCGGAAGTTCAGGATGAATACAGACTATCTGATAAGGAGATGGAAACTATGCTATTAACAAGTCGCGAGCAGGGAGAACCTATAACATTAATACCGAATGAGCCAGAACCATCAACATCATATTGTAGATCAGAAGAAAATATCCCCCCATTAGAGTTCAGCCCGAATGACAAAGTTTTGGAAGATATTTGTTGAAGAAAAGAGTGCAATATTTCGTTAGTACACTTCTCAACAAGGTAAGGGATGACGTGTACGAGATATGTTTTTTCAATCAGTCTGGCCAAAGCGAGAGCACAAGATTTAAAACTAGTACAATAGATATTGATAAGGTTCCTTTATATATATGATTGTCAAGAAGGTAAATTTATTAGCTCTAAATGATAAAGAAACCGAATTTATTCTTATTGATGAAGTAGATTCTGTTTATTTTGATTATTAATAATAAAACAGGCTGAAATAAAGTTTATAACAGAGCTTAATTGTTTTGTTGCCTCATAGTTTTCATCAGATAAATGTATATTAGTGTTCATAAATACCCCTAGAATATTTTTTTGTTTCCAAATACCCCTATTTGATACAGGTATTTCTATAGGATTATTATAATTTGTTTACTTTCTCCCCCTAGTACTGCTAAGGCTTTGAATTAATTATATGATAGAAATAGGATCGGAAGTCTTTAAATGCACTGAAGATAATATCTAAAAGCATAACATTACTCTATATTAGCCGTTTACATTTGCCCCATATCGGCCAAATTCTGCAATTTTTAAGGGGTGAATGTAAATACTCGTTTACAAAGAAATGAGTGGTGCTAATCACTATCAAACTATTAAAATCAACACCCCAATTAATAATGTATCAACGTTCCTTTCTCTGTCCGCAAAACAAGAAATAAATATTTTTTTAACACTCGCCAAACTTTTGGTGTCTACCAAATTTACTAATGTGTTTACAATTACCGTGGTTGATCCTATCTAAATTGGAATTAATGTTTTTAACTGCATCCAAGATGTTGGTTGGCTTGGTTACGTAACTCTGATTTTCACATTTTATTGTAATCCTCGCATATGCTTAGCTGTCTCTTGTTTTAGGCAAATGATGTCACTCTTTAATAATAATATTATAATACTTCCTGCACCACATCTACTCATAATGGGTGAGCACGCTTTCACATTTTCTGTTTTCTTTTTGTTTGCCGCCTATATTGCGCCTAGAAACTCTTCACGCATTCTTTCCCCAATAGCACTACCATCTTGTGTAAGCTGGCTGTCCTAATGCTTCCTTTGTGTGTGCACATGTAGTGGTAGAGCCATGTTTTGTATATACTAATATACCACGTGAATGGGCCGGCTCGACCGGGGAAGCACCACCCTCTCACATAAAACCAACGTGAAATAACGGTAGCTATGCTGCTGTTGTGTTTCGTTTGGTATGTGAGAGCGCCGGAGGCCCAATCCCCCCCCCAGCAATATGTCAGCGGTTTTGCTAAGTAATACCCAGGTCCTTTCACACGGTGTGAAGGGGAATCCTCCCCTGAGCAATCTTGCTAAGGCAGCCCTGCGTACTCTGGGGAGGGCACAAACCCGCTCAATTGCGCTGGAGGCGGAAGAAGGAGCAAGGCACCCCTGCATTCACTAGATGTGAATTTTATAAATATCAGGGGTCTACATTCGAATCTGAATGCCGTCCACCACCACCTGGAGACGGAAAAGCCGGCCTTGCTTTTTCTTACCGAAACGCAGATTTCCCCCCCTTCTGACATATCTTATTTATGCTACCCCGATTACGTACTTGAACATTGATTTGTCCTACGAGCGGGTGTATGCGCATATGTCAGGGAGGATATTTGTTATATTTGTTATCGTCGCCTCAGCAATCTTGAAGCACGAGACCTGTCCATCTTTTGGCTGCGAGTAGACTGCGCCAATCATCCCCGCATCTACTCGTGCCTTTACAGGTCTCATAGCGGCAACATCGAGACTGACCGACTCGTTGAGCACATTCAGATGGCGACTGAACTGGTCCTTGAACAGGTTCCAACCGCAGAGATCGTCATAGTAGGTGATTTTAACGCACACCACGCCGAATGGCTTGGTTCACATACTACCGATCATGCGAATGAATGGTCTCTCAACTGGTATCAACTTTTACACGTGTGCTAGATCGAGATGACCACACTCCCACCTTGTTGGACCTTCTGCTGACCACCCATCCCGACGTCTACAAAGTGTCTGTAGATGTACCACTTGGCTCTTCCGACCATTGCCTGGTACGGAGCACTGTACCTCTCAACAGCACTCAGCGGTCGAAACTGGGCACCCGCCGTATTTGGCACTATCGGTCAGCAGACTGGGATGGAATGCGAAGTTTTTTTTCGTCTTACCCATGGCAGCAGGTTTGCTTTACGCCGGAGGATTGTGATGCCTCAGCTAAAAATATTGCCGATGTGATACTGCAGAGAATGGAATTATTTATTCCAAGCTCTGTAGTACCTATAGGCGGCAGATCCCAGCCCTGGTTTGGTCATACTAGCAAAATGGCATGACGCCGGAAGCAAGATTGTTACCAAGCCTGGGCTGCAGCAGTGGCATCCAATGACCCAAATACCAGCGTCCTAAAGAAAAAGTACAACTTCGCTGCTAGGTCCTTCAAGAAGGCCAAATCAAAGGCATCGTTCATCGGTGAAATTGGCGAGAAGCTAATGCGCCTTCCATCAGGCACCCGCGCTTTTTGGGCTCTCGCCAAAGCCATCCTGGGGAACTTTAGTCAGTCGTCTTTCCCTCCACTTCACAAGTCGGATGATACCCTTGCCCATACTGCAAAAGAGAAAGCCGACCTTCTGGGCACTCTTTTTGCGTCTAACTCAACTTTGGATGACTCTGGGAACTCTCCACCAATGGACAACATTTCATATTTTTAACATGTCCATATTGTTTTTCTATATGAAAATAGACATAAAATGAACAGACCCATATTTTTTCTTTTTTCAAAATTTGTCCATTTTCATGCATAAAATAATTATTAAAATTCTTTATATTCTAAATAGACGTAAGCGCCAAATGACGTCATCGGACGGCTGAATACAGCAATGTTCCTTTGCTTATCATTGTTTTAATAAAAAAAAGGTACTACTGTCAAAGGTAAATAATACTAGTGTCAACATTGTCAACGTCATTCATACATTCAACGTTGACAAGTTGTCTTTTTTTTGACAGTTGCATGTCATGGGTTTGGCATTTCGTAAATTTAAAACTATAAGGTGCTAAGCAAAGAAATATTTTACATTCTGCCGTCCGATGACGTCATCTTACGTTTTTTAGTTTTTAATTTTTTTCTCAGTAAATAAGCAATATAAAAAATTAATAAATATATATTCGCGCATCGGAAAAGTAAATAAAGATATGGTATTTTTTGTTTCAGAGCTTAGCAATTTTGAAATGTTGTCCATTATACCGCCCTGTGCGAGTTCAATGCCGAACGTCCGTTTCCGACAAGATTCGGTTCGTAAAGCTCTCTTTTCCCTTGACATCCGTAAGTCGAGTGGGCCGGATGGTATCCCTCCGATTGTACTGAGGGAATGTGCTCCGGAGTTGGCTCCGGTTTTAACGCGTCTTTTCCGGCTCTCCTACACCACTGGCGTAGTACCGAGTAACTGGAAGTCAGCCCTTGTCCACCCGATACCCAAAAAAGGCGATCGCTCGGACCCGTCCAATTATAGACCAATAGCCATTACCTCAATCCTCTCTAAAGTAATGAAGTCCATTGCCAACCGTCAGCTCTTGAGATACTTAGAGGAGAACCGCCTATTAAGCGACCGCCAGTACGGCTTCCGTAGTGGTCGCCCCGCCGGTGACCTGCTGGTATTTCTGACTCATCGATGGGCACAGGCGTTGGAGAGTAAGGGTGAGGCTCTGGCTGTCAGTTTGGACATAGCGAAAGCCTTTGATAGGGTATGGCACAAGGCGCTGCTATCTAAACTTCCTTCATACGGTCTTCCGGAGAAATTATGCACGTGGGTCGCTAGTTTTTTAAATGGGCGTAGCATTAAGGTTGTTATCGACGGTTCTTGCTCGGATCTGAAGCCCGTAAACGCTGGTGTCCCTCAGGGCTGTGTACTATCTCCAACTCTGTTTCTTCTGCACATCAATGATATGTTGTCTCAGAACAATATTCATTGCTATGCGGATGATAGTACTAGAGATGCACTGTATACCGGACGTGCAAATATTTCAACGGAAAACGTCATCGAAAACTGGAACACACTTGAAGTCGAAGATATGCTAAATCATGTTTCGAACTGGGGTCGACTTAATTTAGTCCATTTTAATCCCTCCAAGACACAAGTGTGCGCGTTAACCGTTAAAAGACGTCCCTTTGAAGTGCCAATTAGTTTTCAGGGCACCCCCCTTGATGTCAAGCATTCTATCGGGATCCTTGGTGTCGACATTTCGAGCGATGTCCAGTTTCGCGGTCATCTGGAAGACAAAGCTAAAATAGCTTCAAAGAAACTTGGTGTACTTAATAGAGCGGGACGGTATTTCACACCAGCTCATCGGTTACAACTCTATAAGGCACAAGTTCGGCCCCATATGGAATACTGCTCCCATCTTTGGGCTGGTGCACCTCAGTACCTACCAACTTCTTCCGTTTGACCGCGTACAACGTAGGGCTGCTCGAATTGTTGGTGACCTGACTCTCTCTAGTCGACTTGATCCTCTAGCATTGCGGCGGGACATAGCTTCCCTCAGCATTCTATACCGCATTTATCATGGGGAGTGCTCTGAAGAACTGTTTGATCTACTCCCTGCGGCCGAATTCTTACATCGAACCACTCGCAAGCGATTGTCATTCCATTCTCATCATCTCGATGGATGGCGGTCTAATACTGTGCGGGTCTCCCGGAGTTTTCTACCACGTACCTCAGTTCTGTGGAACGGTTTGGCTGCAGGAGTATTTCCGGACGGCTACGACTTAGGGATCTTCAAGAGAAGAGCGTACTCTTTTTTAAAAAAAAATGCCGGCAACACATTAGCGATCTCTCTGATTTCGCAGATGTTCATGGGCGGCGATGATTACTTTCCATCAGGTGACTCGCTTGCTCGTCTGTCCGCCTCTAGCATAAAAAAAAAAACATTTCAGACATATAAACCCCTCTTTATGCATGGGTGTCGATCTGGCGAGGCAAAGAACACTCCAGGACTCATAACCGGTCAGCTGCTGCACGCCATGCGTGGCTGATACTTGGAGGGGTCTCCAGTGCCATCGTAGGACTGTAACACCCATGTTTAGCATTAAGTCTAGTATAATGCTTCTTTCTTTCTTTTACTCCGGAGTAACTTATAGTAGGGTCAAGTGGGGGACAGTGTAACAAGGGGCACAGTATAACATCAAGGTTAGCTCTGTCATGTTCTTATTTGTCATGGCAACTCTTTCCGTGTTTTGACAACCTCATGTGCCGCCATCTTAATCAAGTGTCATCGGACTTCGAATTGCCGAGTTAACGGAATAGTCATAGAATTTATGTTTTGTGGAAAAAAAATGTGAAAAATTTAACTACTGAAGTTTTGTTCTTGTTGGAAAACTAATAATATCTGGTAAGTAAATATATGTTTCATTTAATCTTTAATTACTTGGTGTTTAAATAAAAAACAAAGTGAATTGCAATTTCTAACCTATAAATTTTTATTCATTTTTACATTTAAACAATAAGGTGTGGGGTACAGTGTAACGGGGTACAGTGTAACATGTTATAGTGTGCCCCTTTTAACATCTTTTTTTTTCAAGGTGTGCTCGCAGTAATAAGATGGTTCGGAATCGGAAAAGGAAGACGGAAATTGGTCTACACGATGCTAATGATATGAAAGAAGCAATAGAGTTGGTAGAAAATGGAATACCCTTGAGAAAAGCAGCCGAAAGAAAGAACGTAAATTATGGCACTTTGTATCGTTATGTTAAAAAGAAAAAGACCTGTTCAGCCGAGGAAACTGAAAATCTGCGGTTGACTCCTAATTACGCGGTTAATAAAGTTTTTTCAAATGATCAAGAATCAGCATTAAAACAATATCTTATAACGTGCTCAAAAATGTGCTACGGTCTTGACACGACTGAAACTAGAAAACTAGCTTATGAAATGGCTACATACCACAAGCTAAAGATGCCAGCATCTTGGGAAGCTAAAAAAATCGCAGGAAAAGATTGGTTGGATGGGTTTCGAAAAAGGAATCCAGATTTAACTTTGCGCAAACCAGAAGCCTGTAGCCTTTCAAGAGCTACATCGTTTAACCGGTATAATGTTGAAATGTTTTATAACAATTTGGAAGAGGTAATGAAAAGGTGTCCTAGTTTTGGCGACGGTACTAGATAGACTATTTTGTCTTGATGAAACTGGTACGACGACAGTACAAAAACCAAAAAGAGTTTTGGCATTAAAAGGATCAAAACAGCTCAATAAAGTAACAAGTGGTGAACGAGGAACCCTTGTGACAACATGCTGCGCAGTTTCTGCCACAGGCAATGCCCTGCCACCGGCGATGGTATTTCCTCGGAAAAATTTCAAAACTCCCATGTTGAAGGGCGCCCCTATTGGTACATTGGGCTTAGCGCAACCTACGGGCTGGATGAACACCGAGTTGTTCCCTCATTTTGTAAAAGTAACTGGAAGCTCAAAAACAAACCCATCGCTTTTTATACTTGATAATCACGATAGTCACTTAGCTCTTGAGGCTTTGAACATAGCTAAAGAAAACGGCATGACTCTGCTTACCATTCCGCCTCATTCCAGCCATAAATTACAGCCACTCGATGTGTCAGTGTTTGGTCCTTTATATAATTATTACAACGCCGCAATAGATTCATGGCTTTTGCGTCATCCGGGAGTACCTGTGACGATATACAATATTGCAGAACTACTAGGTGAAGCATTTGAAAAAGCAATGACACCCATAAACATAAAATCGGGTTTTAGGAAAACCGGCATATTTCCATTTGACAGGAACATTTTCACCAGTGAAGATTTTATGCCAAGCGAGATTACAAACAGAACTTTAGAATCTTCAGCTTCATTATTACTGCAACATGAACAGACAGCAAACCAGACTGCGGCTTCCGAAATTTCCTTGATGCAGGAAAATGAGCAATCTCTAAACCGGCCTTCGACATCTAAAAACTCTGAAGAACAGAACGAACAGCTCTCAAATCAAAATACGGCGCCTGAAACTTTGTTGTCGCTTCAACAAAATTTCGAAGAAACACAAAAAGTCAGTGATCCGATGAAGCAGCAAGAAAATATAAGCTTAATAACAAATGATGTTAATAGAATGGAAGACATTTTAGCCAGCCCAATTGAATGCAGAGAATATCCAAAGGCTGGTCCCAGAATCTCTAAAAAAGGAAGAAAAAGAGGTAAAAGTTGTATCGCTACCGATACACCAATTAAACAAGAATTTGAAGAAGCATCCAAAGAAAGAGAAAACAAGAAGCGTAAAAAGAAAACTCCCAATGAGGGAAATATAAAAATAAAGAGAAAACCAAAGAGAGTCGAAAAAGTTACCAAGGTTTTATTTGCTAGTTCTGAGAAAGGCTCCGAAAATTTAGATGAAGATTCAGATATTGTATCTAGCGGTTCAGATGATATCCCTCTTTGTTTGTTGAAAACTCCAGAAAAAGATGATTTTGTAGTTGTAAAATTTATGGGAAAACAGACAAAGCATTATATAGGAAAATTATTGACGAATAATGAGTTAGATGAATATGATGTCAGTTATCTACGCAAAAGTAGTAAAGTTGATAATGTCTTTTATTTTCCTTTAGAACCGGATCTTGCTATTGTCAAAAAGGATGATATTGAGCTTATATTGCCTTTACCTAAAATGAAAAAACAAACGAAACGTCAGGCAGACTTCTATTCATTCCCAGAAAAAATTCTAAGGCAGTTTAATCTATGTTAAGAAAAGATTTTTCATAATATTATATTTTTTTATGTTTGTTTTTGATTGCCAAAAATATGTTTAGATCATAATTGAAGTTAAAGGATGTTATATTTTTGTTTCTTTTTTTATTTGTATGTTTATTGATGTTGTTTAGTTCACTGTCATAGTGTACCCCATCTTGTTATACTGTACCCCTATAGCTGTTAAACTGTACCCCACCCCTGGGGCACACTATAACAAAATTGTGATCTCAGAAAACTAAAAAAAAATTGTTTCTATGTATAATTTTGATATTATTTCAAACCTAATATGGAGGTAAAGACTGTTGATTTTAAGGTAAAAAATAAGGAGACATTACAATAAACGGTTTTATTTCTAAAAAGAAAAATAACTTTTTTGTTACACTGTCCCCCACTTGACCATTATGATAACCTACTTTACTTGTGTAACTTTTTCTATGAGACTGTCTTCTTGATAGGAGTCTTGTTACTTTGAACTTTTTCTAAACGGTATAGATTAAGCTGTGATATTTGTATTTTTATCAGGATAATCCTCGGGATAGGAGTCCTGTTTTATTAAATTTAATTTCTATACGGCCTAGATTAAGCCTAGAATTAATACATTACCCACTTGTTTAAGATCATTTAAGTCCTTACATAAAAACTAGCAACACCTTTAAAACCAGAAACAAAGTTTTCTTTTTGAATACATGTTTATTTTGTACTTTGGTTGAGATTTAAACCTATCTTTTTAAATAAATATTCAGCCCTCATTTACACTTTCTAGCTAGGTAGTTTAAAAGCTAGTGGCGCCGTCTCTCAGCTCTCTGTTAGAAGGGTCAACTTTTTATTGCCGAACTTTTTATGTCATAATATTGAATTGCATAATATCGAATGGCAGAAACTTCATTTTGCCGAAAATCTTTTAGCACGTACTCAGTAAGCATATACTCAAAACGCATAATTTTGTAAGCCTGAATCATCTTTAGGCATAAGTTCAATATCCATAAAAATGAAAAGACTGAACTTTTATACGCAGAAATTATAAATTTAGAATCATCCTAAGGCATACTTTTCTTATCCATAATATGAAAAAGCAGAAACATCGTAGGTCATATAGTTTACTTTCAGAATCATCTTTATGCAAACTTTTCATTTCCATGTCTATTTTGATAATGCATTGTTTACCTATTTGTTATTATAATTAGATACTCAATAAATCAGTTGATTGTGAACATATTGTGGTTTTTATTTCTATGGAAGCAATACCATAGAAAGAGACAAATACGGTGACTTAATACTGCGTTTTGAGCAAAGACTCTAGTCTCTTTCTACTTTGGCAATGCAAGCATGATTTTGTGACGGCTCCGGCGGTCCCACGTTAGCTAATTGTCGCACATGGTTTTCGCTCATCACCGCAGCTTCGGCTTACTGCTCCTCAACTCGCGGGCCGCCTCGTCACACTCTAGGGGTGGGGCAGACAAGAGACTACGTGGAGTCGGTTTTGCAGCAATTCGTTTTGACCCGACAGTTAAGTAGTACAAAACAGTATTTTCAATTTAATTTAGAATTAAAAGTATACTATTGTAAAGAGGGATATAACCCGAAATCGCATCTAATTGAAGGGTTTCAAGACCATGAAAAACAAGGGAGTTCCCCTATTGCAGCTTCATATGCGTTGGTTTTTATTATAGCAGGCATAAGAAAGACTGTAAAGCAACCCATTGCACACTACTTTGCAAGTGGGTTTTCTACCGCTGATAGACTTGCTGTGCTGATTAAAGAGGTGAATATATAAATGATGTTTATTTTAAGAAGGAAATTTACAAACTTATGTTATTTTACTTGTTATAAAACATTTTGTTTCTGCAACCATCTTTATTTCAGGTCTTACAGTCTTGCTTCCAAGCTGGTTTAAATATTAGGGGGGCTACTGTGTGCGACATGGATGGAGTAAACAGGAGAGCATTGACAATTTTAGGAGCAACTTCACAGCAATGTTCAAAATATTTAACAAAGAAATATTCACAATTTTTGACACACCACACTTACTGAAGAAACCTTTTTTTGAAATATGACAGAGTGTGCAACAGATATAAATTCTCATAATAAAACCGGGAGAGGTAAGACTATTTATTGAATACATAATATTTTGTATCCATTATCAATATTTACAAAGGGATATATTTTTTTCAATGAAATTGCCAACTGATTTGATTTGCATGATAAGTGGTACTTAAAATGTTTACTTACAATTCATTGCAGATTAAACAACATGGTGAAACAAAGCACCACAAACTTAAAACTGAACTTTACAAGAAAACTTCTACATTAGACAGGTTTTTTGGTTCGACGGGCTCTTCATCTACCTCTCTTACTTGTGATGACAAGATTTCAGCTAGTGAACTTGCTTTAACCTACCATACTGTAAAACACAATCTTTCTTATAACAGCATGGACTGTACTGTAAAATTAAACAAAATCATTTATGCCTATTCTAAAACCGCTTTGAACATAAAATTAGGACGCACTAAAATGGAAGCACTGGTTAATGAGGTTTTGGGACCTTATGCATTACAAACTTTATTGAATGACTTAAATGCTCCTAATTTATATTTTTGTTTGCAAACTGATGCAAGTAATAGAAAAAATATTAAATTATTTTCTTGAGTTGTACAATATTTTGATATTGAGAATGGGATACAAAACAAGTTATTAGACTTTTACGAAAATTGTGATGAATCTGCAAACGGTATGTTTGATGCTATAAATAGTTCACTATCCTACCACAACCTTTCCTTTGATATAGTGTCTGGTCTGAGTGCGGATAATACCAATGCAAATTTTGGTATTCACCATTCTCTTTATAAAAATATTGAACAAGTAGTTCCTAATTTGGTTAAAGGTAATTGTCATGCACATATAGTTCACAACACAGTGAAGCGTGCAATGAATTTTTTAAGCATTGATATTGAAAATATTATTTTAAAAATCTACAGCCATTTCTGCAGTCCGTAGAGAAGAGCTGAAGAAATTTGTCGCTGCTGTTGAAGGTGAATGGCATGAGCTGAAACGACATGTTGGTACTAGGTGGCTTTCATTGCTTCCTTGCGTGGACAGCATACTTTTGAATTGGAAGGCTTTGAGTGATTATTTTTTTAGTTTAGGTGAAGAATGTCCTACACATATTCAAAATATTTTGATGATGAACAAAAGTAATGGAAACAGTAAAGTTCTAATCTTTTTGCATTTCGCGAGTCATTTTTTACATAACTTTCATAAAGCTGTTAAACAACTTGAAGGCAAAAACATCACAGTCATAGATGTGTATCATATTATCTCAATTTTAAAATCGGCGCTAGAACGTAAAAAAGATATTTTTTTTGGTTACGAAACCAAAAAAATGTTGCAATCATTAGAAGCAAAATCCCCTACAGAATTTTTTGTTATTTATTGATAAATGTTTAGACTATCTTAATAAATGGTTTGATTTTGGTGATAGCAATTGGTTATGTAAAATCCAAAAATTAAAATTAAAAAAGGAGGTTTCATTTAATGACTGTGAGACAATATCAGAAGTTCTAAATTTACAAGAAAAATTATGTATCAAAATGGACGACCTGTACTCTGAAATAACGATATTGAATGAAATCTTTGCTAAAGTAAAAGACTGTAATGACTTTACTGACAAAACTACAGGCCAAAAATGGCAGTATATTTAAAAAAAACACTGAAAATGACTTACCAAATTTATTTAAAGTAATATCATTCCTGCTCTCTATTCCCGCCACTTCGGCATTCACAGAAAGGATATTTTCGGTTATGAATTCGAAGTGGCGAGAAGAAAGAAACAGAAGTAGTATATCATTAATAAAAAATGAGCTTTTGATTTATGTTAATTTAAAAATTGAGTGTGACAAAGCATATGACACTTTTATTTTAAACAAAAAACTATTACACAGTGCAAGAAGTGCAAAAAAATATAGTTTTTATAAAAAATAAATAATTAACACATATATATTTGTCTCTTTTTTGTTTTTCCCATAAAACACTATATTTTTTTTAAATGTACTATATTTTTTTTTACACCTTATTTTGGAATATACTATATTTCGCTGATGAAATGTTGGCAACCCTAGATTCATTCATATATTATTCAATGATAAAATAATAATTTAAGCGTGTTCTTTACAGGTACTGCTAAATGGTCACACATTCAAGAATTTTATGAAGTGGACAACAGTAACCCAAACTTTGTTTTTGCACCAAGTTTAACAAAAAACCATTTAAACCCCAACACTCCGCAAAATATGAGAGTAAAATTCGCTGCCCAAGTGATGAGCCATACTGTTGCAGCGGGCCTGTATGCCAAAGTAGCTGATGGTATGTATAGTGAATGAATTGAATATTTGATTTTATGTTTAAATAAAAAGTTAAGAATATAAATTAATAAAATATGAAAGAATACATAATTTATTAATATTTATAAAAAACAGTTACCTAAACAGTAATCTTAACAATTTATACGTTCAGCTGAAGACTTTAAAGTTCACATTTAATGTAATTACATTCCCATGGAATTCCATTGTCATAACTATAAACTTATCTCATTATTCTGAATCAGCTAAGCTTTTAGCTTAACCAAGGAGTATTATTTCTTTTAATTACTATTTCCAGGGTCACTGTCTACGGATGCCGTTGTCACAGCAAATGTTGTTAGCAACATAGATAAGTTATTTGACTGTTTAAACAGCGACACGGCTGATTTGCGCCGAGGTAAATCCTGTGCTACAAATATGACAAAAATACGCCGCATCTCAAGCTTTTCGCTCAAATGAAAACGTTTTTATACGACCTAAAATTTGTTGGTTGTACTAGAAAGCCACCATCACAAGAGGGCTGGATTTGGACTTTCAATGCGTTGGAGAAATTATTTGAAAAGTTAATGAGTGACCACAAAAATGTGAAGAGTCTAGCCACTAGGCGTTTGCAACAGGACCCTATAGAAAATTTATTTGGTTGCATACGAGGCAATTGTGGGTCGAATAATAACCCTACTACAATTCAGTTCGTGGCTAGACTCAAAACTGCTATTTTAACTAGCATGGCCCATGTAGGTACCACAGGAAATTGTGAAAGGGACAATAATGTTATCATTAACAATTTTGGTTGACATTGACAATAATGTTTTCATTAACAATTAACAATATTATCAACCCAAGCGATCGTACATGTCACCTTAAATAACAATTTTGAGGTGAAAACTAGTGCACAAAAGGATAATAAAGGGCAAGTAATCTCCAAGAATAATAGTTAGCCTCCATCCCTAAATAACTTAGATAAAACTCTCTCCTTGGATAGTGATGACTTGATTTGACTTTGTTATGATATTGGTTATTTTCTCATTATTATCAAGGAAGATGTATTTCGTTTTTTTAGGGACTACTGCGAGTGGTGAAAAGGTCAGCGCAACAATGGAAGCTATTCGATTTCAACGGCTCAAGGCGGAGCGCGCTGAGAGGGAAGTTAAGAGGGGCAGTCAAGCCAAATTCTGAACACCATACATTTTGGCGTGAAGCTATCAAAACGTTGAAAAGTATAACATTTGTCGACTCAAGCAGTAAAAGGGCCGTGGAAAACCAAAAAGAGTATCATGTGCGCGTTCCATCACTTGATGGTTGGATCACAACTTTAGAAAGCATGAAGAGGATATCAAAACTTTTATTTAACGAATATGGACTGCAATATTTCTACCCACGTTTAGTAAATCAGGATCCACAGGAAATTTTTTTTGGAGGAATTCGTTAGTATCGCAAATTTGAACCCTGACACGTACTTTTGTCAACTCGTTTAAATCACTCCTGATTTCAAACGTGATGGGTCCTCACAGTATTTATTCTATCTGTGAGGAAGATGATGGAACAACAATTGTTGATTTCTATTCTTTACTACACCGAGACGATGAGGAAGGTAAGGAAAATGTGCCAATAGATTTTAACTGTATTGAACAATCGTGGTCCACATCATCATCAAGTAATAAAGAAAAGGGAACCACTATCAATACAGCTGATGCCTTTCTAGAAATACTGCAAGTGCATTCGTCTGCTTACACAGCCGGTTATTTATGCAGAAAAATATAAAAAAAATATAATTGCAAAAAGTGTCAAGATACATATTTAGAAAATTCCAAAGAAAACATACATGAGTGGATTCTACATAGAGAGTACAAAAAATGTAAAAATAATAATTTGGCATATCCGTCCAAACATTTTCTTTTATTATACAGGGAATATATCCAACTTAATACACAACAATCTAAATTTGTATTCGCACAAAAATAATGTGGGGAAAATATTAAAAAGTGACATTCTTTCCAAAATCAGCATACACTGGTTGGGCTGTACAATACACAAACAAAGTGTACAAGCATTTTTAATGACACTTATTATGCGTGTCCTATGTGGACACACATAATTAGTGTCATAATTGGCGTAATATTATCAATAAAATATTAAAAGGGGATATTGCAGAAAAATATGTAATGAAAAATGGGACTGCCTCAAATTGAGGCATATCGTAAATATAAATTGTTAAGATTACGATCTAAAAAATAAATGATTTTTTGTAATGCTTTGTATTATTTTACACTTAATATACAATACATCAAGAAAGTCATGAAATTAATTGATAGCGGCACTCCGCTCACGTAAAAGTATGGTAACCTCATTAGAAAACATGGGAACTCTGTTAGGTTACTCAAAAATCCGATGTCATGACTTTCTTGAATGCATTATAAGAAGAAGGATTCTACCATTACCTATCCCACAATAATTATCTTATCGACTACGAACATCACTAAATCTCGATATCGATAATTCAGTAATCCCTAGTTATTCCTTCACTACCACGCACGCTGCGATGCGTTTTGCAGCCCAACGTGTAAACCACGTGTCGTAAAACGAAGTGTCATATCTGTCCCCTAGTATAATAGTAATCTGTGGTTTACAGCGGTTTCTAGTAACTTTTATTGACTTGTTTTGACTTTTTTATTATATTTTAATATATTTGGACAGTTTTAAGAAACGTTAAGCATGTGTGACGAGTTGGTAATATTAGAATTTCTTGAAAGTGATGCATCACAAGACAACAATGATGCAAAAATCAAAGGACGCGTCTTCGAGATCTTAGTGACCCTTTTGCTATTAATGAAGTGCAGTTTATAAAGCGATACAGGCTCAATAAACAATTAGTGCACAATTTATGTGAGGAACTGAGAACTCATGTAGCTACTGGGTCTAGGAGGGCGTAGGATTTATCAATAGAAAGAAAGGTTAGTACATATCGACACCTCCTACGTATTAGGCTGTATCTGCCAGATACACAAAATTGGTTTTATTTCATTATTGGCATCTACGCACATATAGGTACCTCGTACAAAAATATAAAAAAAAAAAAAACTACCCGAACATACTTTTTTGGCAGACGTATTAGTATGTATCTACTTAAGGAGTTCAAATAGCCCGCCGTTAAAATAAGCAACTGCCTGTTACACTTTAAGTCGCGGGGCAGAAGGGTGCGGGGAGCGGGTAACTACCCGTTAGTCAGTTTTACCGCGGTAAGCAGGCGATGCGAATGCAACGCGTGGTGTTCTGAAAAATGTCGAGTAAAAGGTTAAAATTTTTGGCTAATTTAAAACAAGATGCAATTAATGGACAAAATAGTCCCAGAGATGAAGGGGAAGATTTCTCAATAGGCCGAAATGTGTACCTGCCATTAGGGCAAGGTTAGTTTTATTCGTCCAACCTTATTTAAATGTATTATTTAAGATAGTATTCAATTGTTTTTGTCTCTCCTTACAAGTAATTCACATATTATAGTGAAATTGAAGACAGCAAAATTGTTTTCTTATATTTAGTGTAATCCCGATGTTTAAGTATGTAACTACGTAGATACACACTTATTCACTGGGATGCATTTTTATCATTATATGTATCTAGTCAGTTACACATTTAGTCTTTGGAATCCCGTTAGATGAAAAAATGTATCTACCCAGTACACATTTAATCTTTGGAATCCCATTAGATGAAAAAGTTAATTTGGATAGTTACACATTTAGTCTTCGAAATATCTTAAGATGAAAAAAATTAACTAGCCAGTACTTATTTAGTCTCTGGGGTTCTATTAGATAAAAAAATGTATCTGGATAGTTGAACATTTAGTCTTTGGAATTAGGTATGTTAAATAGAAACAAGTTTATTACTGGTACCTCAAAATTATGATGTTAACATCAAAATTATGTAACAATTAAAGAATTTAATTAACGCCAGTTCTTTTTTTTCATCTAAGTATGTTAATATATTTTTTTATGAGATAGAGGGCAGACGAGCAGGCGGATCACCTGACAGTAAGTGATTACCGCCACCCATGGACACCCGCAACACCAGAGGAGTCACAGGTGCGCCCCCGGATAATAATATAAAAAGTTACAGTCAATTTGGGTAACTTTTGAATTACCTTGTTACTTTGAATAAAACTGGTTTAAAGATTTTTTTATTTTATTCCTTGGAATTCCTATACAATTTGAAACGGTACGTTGAATAGATCGACCTTTAGATACCGGTTTAAATTATATAGGAATTCCAAGGAATATAAAAAAAAATCTTTAAACCAGTTTTATTCAAAGTTCAAAGTTAAAGTTAAAGTTACCCAAATCGACTGTATTTATATTTGAATAAATGACTGAATGATTCATTTATTCAAATTTTAACTTTTGATGAAGATGGTTGCACTTAAATTAGCACTTTTTATATAAAGGGAAAAAACTGTCTGATAATCGTGGCGGGCAAAACAGGAATCGGATTGTTTTTGCCACTTATTTGAGGGCCTTAGAAGAGTTTAAAGCATCCGTTACCCATAAATATTTTGAAAAAGGGCATACCCAGAACGAGGGCGACAGCGTCCATGCCCTCATAGTACGAACAGCCAAGAATAGAACGGTGTATACGCCTGAACAATAGTATGCCCTCATCAGATTGGGCGAAGCAGGATGGAACTCCGTACATAGTGAAATAAATGACCACCAGCGATTTTATTGATTTTAAAAACTTGCTTCCTGGTGGTAATAGGACAACAAATACAGATAATGGACGAGTTTTATGGTCAAAAGTCAAGCAATTAGATATATTACCCGGATCACCCAAAATTTCATACAAAACAGACTTTTGCGAGCACGAATTTAAATCTATTATTATAATTAACCCTCCCAAAACCAGAGGAAAGAACCGTTCGAGATTAGATAATAGTCCAGTTCCATCTCCGCTTTCAAGAAAGCTAACTGAAGCTTATACGGGAATGATACCAATACCCCAAGCAAACTGAAAGATTTAAAGGACTTATGTAATAGTAACGTCATTCCATCTATATATCATGATTTCTACATGAATATCCTTGGAGCACCTGAAGATTGTGAGCATCAAATAGACGACGGAGCAGAATAGTTTTAAATATAGAAATGATTTTTATAGCTTTAAAAAATAAATAAGTGTCTAACGCATAAAGTTCTGTAATAAAAATATAGTAAGTGCCTTATATAATAACATTTACTTGTGATTACATTTAGTTTTGATCTCACTATATAGGTTATTTAATTATAGATTAATTCACTCGTTAAAACCAGTGGGCTTAAAAGCCCAGTGCCAAATCTTTTCAAATAAATATATATATATTTAACTATTTTGAAGTGCCAAAGTTTTTCATAAGTACTCAATTTAAAGTAATCGGTTGCTAATATAGTAATTCTTATTTTTCTTTATTTAGGAGTATTCATTGGAATAATTAAACCACTGTTTTCAAGTGCTTGTTTCGTGAAAAGTTAACGCATTTATTTATAAAAGTTATTTTATTTTTGATAAAACATTTTATTTGTGTTTACTTTTCTACTTATACAGTGTGAGTCTTCATAAAGTGCACATATTGAAAACACGAATACTATACTTAATTTTATCGACGGAAAAAATATTTAAAATATTTTTAAAAAATTGATAATTTTTTTATACAGTTTTAAAGATTATCTTTTGTTACAGTGACCTCCTTTTTATTTAAACGGTATTACTTTTGAACTAAAGAATCAATCAGAATAAAATAAACTTATTTCTAATTGGCAATAACAGGGCATTCTCACAAAATCAAACTTGAGGACAAAATACGCTCGATTGACAGTTTAGAGATTTTTTTTTAAAGAAAATCTTTTTTTTTTTCATCAATTTACACAATAATTTCAAAATATCTCAACAAAACGACCCCTTAACCTACTTTTTTTATTGATTCTAATTATTCTACATCATAATAGCTTTAGAAAGGTAAAAATACTATGCTTCTAACTCAATCATAACATTTTTTATCAATTTTTAAAGATAACGTCGTGTGCAGGGCCACGTGCCATTTTTTGGCAGGTAGAGACCCTTTTTGAGTCATTGTTAGTGAGCGCGGAGTGGGGTGCGCGGGGCAAAGAGAGCCAAACAAAGGACCTGTTTGTTGAGGACCCAGACAGACAGTCGCTCCGAATTATTCGCCGCTGCTAGTAGTATTTCTTTTTCCGTTCACATATCGCTAACGTTCGTTTTTTCCTACGCAATGCCGCGTCTAAGTGAATTCTCCCCAGCACACATTGCTGACATTCACTTTTACTATGGCCTGGGACGAGGAAGTGCTCGAGCTGCGCGTGACGCTTACATTGCTGCGTTTCCTAACCGGCATCCGGTGCCATCTGCCCGCAACTTCCAAGAGATCCACAGAAGATTGTCTATTACTGGACTTGGATTGAGTAGAGATCGCCGCGAGCCGCCGCAAATAATAATTGATGTTTCTGTCGAACAAGCAGTGTTGGCTGATTTATTTGCTGACCCAAGCATTAGCACTAGACGACTTGCACTGCGTCACGGCATTTCCCAAAAATCTGCATGGCGTATTTTGAAGAAGGAAGGGCTACATCCTTATCACTATCAAAGGGTGCAACATCTTCATGGAGACGTTGATTTTCGTCCAAGGTGCGTGATGTCTACTTGGATACTAAGAAAGATCAGAGATAACCCCAACTTCCCTAAAAGAATACTGTGGATGGACGAGGCAAGGTTTACGAGAGACGGTATCGTCAATTGCCGGAATTTGCACAAATGGTGCCCTAAAGGTGAAAATCCAAGGCTAAAACGCTCATCGACATTTCAAGTCAGGTATTCTTTAAATGTTTGGGCTGGTCTCATTGATGATATGTTAATTGGACCAGTGATATTACCATCAACATTGACCGGTGAAAGTTTTTTAAGACTGCTACGAGACGAACTTCCGGAGCTTTTGGAGGATGTGCCATTGGCTTTACGCGCACGAAACCGCATGTATCTACAAATGGATGGATGTCCTGCTCATCATGCAAGGGATGTGCGTTCGTTTTTAAACGAAAATTATGAAAATCGATGGATCGGCCGGCAAGGACCGGTAGCGTGGCCTGCGCGTTCACCCGATATGACTCCCTTAGACTACTTCTTATGGGGGACCATGAAGCAACGCGTTTACAGTACCCCAATCGACAGTGAGGCTGATTTGCGAGAACGCGTTATAAGCTGTGCCAATGCCATTAGTAATGACCCCGAGATGATAAGGAGAGCGACACAACAAATTGTGCAGCGCGCAACTTTGTGTTTACAACAAAGAGGGGGACATTTTGAAAACCTTATGCATTAGATTTTGTTACTGAATAGTATTTAGAAGCAGTAGTTATAAGCTAGATAAATAAATGATTTTAATTGAACTCTTGTGTATTATTTACAAACACAAATAAACGTCTGCTTAAAAGATTAATTGCCGAGAGTCCGGAAGGCGTTTTTTTGTCGTAGTTGATAGAAAATGTTGTGTTTGAGTAACAATTGTACTATTTTCACCATAAATAGCCTGTATGATGTAGATTAACTTAAAGAAATAAAAAATGTACATAAAGGGGGTGTTTTATTGAGAAATTTTGCAATTATCGTAAAAATTTGTAAGAAAAAAAAGTTTTTCGAACAATAAATACCTTATTCACTAATTAAGAACCCCTTTTTTCCTATAATTTTCATTTCAAAAGAAAGTCCTGTTATTTCCAATCAGTAGTAAGTTTATTTTATTGTGATTAATCGTTTAGTTCAAAAGTTACATCGCTTTAATAAAAAGAAGGTCACTGTAGAAAAAAAAAACTTTAAAATTGTATAAATAAATTAAGATATTTTTTTAAATTTTTTTATTATGTTTTTCATCGATAAAATTAAGTATATTTTCCCTGTTTTCAATATGTGCACTTTATGAAGACTCACACTGTATAAGAATAGTAGTTCTATTACTTTATTAAGAAAGAATTAATTTTTAGTATTAAGTAGGTATTTGTGTTGTACTAAACGCTATTATTATAAGACTGATGATTATGCATGTTTAAGATTTTGATAAAGATTATATTTCTTAGAGTCTGTTTCGAGATAAATCTCGAATTTTTTTATAAAAAGTTATTTAATTATCTTTATGTTGGATATATAATTTAATTTGTGTTTACTTTACAGACAAAAATAACGTTAATAGGTAGGTAAGTCTTTGTTATTTTGTGTAATACTGAAGCCTACTCAAAGACTGATGATTTTGCATGTGTAAGATTTTAATAAGGAATATCTCATAAAATAAAACATAATGGTTAATGATTTACAGTTTTTATAATTTAATTTATAAATACTTTTCATTTAATCAATGTTTTTCATTTCATTTAGTTGAGTACAGTGCCCCATTCATAGGTCACTGTAGTGGGTGTCTAGCTCACTTAAATGACCTGCTACAGAACATTTACAATCGTTATTGTATTCGGATTTTAAGATATTTGTTACAGTTACACAATATATTTCATATTTTTATACCCAGTTTTACTGTGTATCTGGTAGTTGCATGATTAAAATTTAAGAATATTCCAATGTTAAAATATGTATGAGATACTTACACAATTTGATAACGTTTTCCGAACAACGTATAAGTGTGTATATGCTAAAACTCTATTGCTCATACATTTCCCAATAAAATGTCAATGCCTATGTAAACTTCACGTTAATTTAGAGCAACATCTCAAATTTCAAGGCAAAAGTCTATACCGTTGCTGAGATATGACGAGTTTAATTTTTCAAAAACTACTAAACGCTCTCCTGTAAAATTTGATATTTGCAGATACCCAGTTATACGTAGGGTGTGTCGATATCTAGTGTTTGTCAGTGGCATTCGTTGTTATTAGGTACTATAAAAACATTGTCTTATGTGGTAATAATATAATGTGCATTAACTGTTAATGAAAACAATTTACTAATTATCTATTCTTTCAGGTTCTAATTGCATTATCATTTTATGCCACTGGGTCTTATCAACGCCCTGTTGGTGATATATCTGCACACTCTGTAGCGCAGCCTACAGTGTCAGTGGTGATAAAGCAGATTACCAAATTGCTTAATTACCCCACATGCAGGCCAAATATATCAAGTTCCCCAGAACTGAAGAGGAAAGAAATGATAATAAGATTAAGTGAGTATTATTTTTATCAAAAATATATTTCATTCAGCATGGCATTATACCACTTGCTCGGTGGTGAGGAAAAACATTGTAAGGAAACCTATAAATTCTATGTATTCTCAATGTTTAACCGTGATCTAACTTGTGTGGTAAAAGTTTACAAAGGCAGATGGCAACTGCTTCAATGTATATAGTAATAATAATAACCAGACTCTTGAATCTTCATTCAGCGTTGCTAGTGTAACTTCATACATAGATAGATTCCTTAGTATAAACAAGAAGTATGTGTCACATACTTTTTATGAAAGTGTTGGTGACTCTTTAAGTATTGAGAAACAAAACTAGCAATAAATTAGAATATCATTGTAATTTATTGCTAGATTTTTTTTTACTAATAATTATGGGTATATGCCAAAAATAAATCTATTTCAATTTATTATATAATTGTATTGTTTACGAGATAACAATACTAAATGGATATTTCAATTTTAGATTTTTTAATCATCTTCAAATGCCGGGAGTATTAGAGTGTATTGATTGCACACATGTTGCAATTGTACGGCCAGTTGAAAATGAGGAAAGATATTACTGTAGAAAACAGTATCACTCTCTTAATGACCAACTGGTAAGATTTATTTTAATTTAAAAGGACTTCATTCTTCATTTCTTTGGAATTAATCTGAAACAATTTTAATTTTAGATTAGTAATGCAGACATGCAAATAGTCAGCGTGGATGCTAGTTTTGGTGGAGCTTCGCATGATTCTTTTATCTGGGCAAACCACCCCTTAAACGAGCACATGGGGGTTATTAGCAAGAATGAAGCTATATGGTTACTGGGTATGTATTTTACATTATCAGAGATTATTTTAAACTACTTGGGGTGTGGCATATGTATGAATTATTTAAAATTACTACTTAACTAAGTTTATATTAATTATAATAAAAATATCAATACATTTACGAAATTATAAACTATAGTGATATTCATTGGCTGGCTCGATGGCTCAGTGGATAGTCCTTTGAACGAAGAGTCGTGGGTTCAATCCCTACCCAGGACAAACATTCATGTGCATGACCATTTGTGTTTGTTCTATGTCTGGGTGTAAATATGTATTTAAGTAGTATATTTGTAAATCCACTGTTGATATTCATACTTCGTAGCACAAGTGCTTAAGCTACTTTTCTCAGAATCAGATCAATGTATGTGATGTTGGTTGATATTATTATTATAATTATTTTCATTATTTCTAGGTGACTCTGGGTACCCTTTAAGACGGTACATGATGACACCAGTAACGGATGCTAATCCGGACACTCCAGAAGCTTATTACACTAGTTTACATGTCCGGACAAGAAATATTGTTGAGAGGACAATTGGTCTCCTTAAAGCCAGATTCAGGTGTTTACTTGTACATAGGGTGTTGCATTATGCTCCCCCTGTAGCAGCATCTATTGTAAATGCTTGTGTAATATTGCACAACATTTGTAAAAGTGCAAATATCCCTGTACAAGTACTCACTAATGAGGAAGCTATGTTAGAAGACTCTAGCCAGGTCCACACAAATACTTGCCCACAGCCAAGTTCCGCCTCTACCAGGAGTAGAGAACTAAGTGAAGGCTTAGCTGTCAGGAACACCCTCATCTCTCGCCTCTGGTCTTCCCGACCCAACGCGTCTGAAAATTAAGATTATTTTGTAACACCAATTATAACACGTATGTTATAACACGTACCATGGTGAATCGTGGAATCGACCACCAGATGGATAGGATCCATGCTACAAAATCGAACTGCAACAACAACGTTGATGAATAAAACCCTTCATTATAGAGTGACCAGAGGAAGTCCACAGGGCGGAGTACTATCACCCCTTCAATGGTCATTGGTTGTTAACAGTCTCACCTGTGAGCTCAATGAAGCCAGATTTCTGACTCAGGGTTACGCAGATGACATAGTAATAATGGTCATAGGAAAATGCCCTAGCACCTTTCTTCTTATGCAAAGGGCCCTACAAATAGTAGAAAACTGGTGCACAAGACACGTGCTAACAGTCAACGCACGTAAGACGGTCTTAATCCCGTTTACCAAAAGAAGGAAACTAGAGGCGCTCCACGCCCCAACACTTCTTGGTACGAAGCTATGCTTGTCCAACGAGATCAAATATCTCGGAGTCTTTTTAGACCAAAAACTAACATGGAACAAGCATCTCGACTACATTACTAGAAAGGCAAAAATTGCGATGGGGGCAAGCAGTAGGTTGGTGGGGCTAAAATGGGGGCTACGGCCCATGGCCGCACTCCGGATTTATAAAACCATAGTGAGGCCGAGCGTCACTTATGGCTGCTGTGTGTGGTATAAGAAGACGCACCAACTTAACTGCGTAGAGAACCTCAGCAAAGTTCAAAGAACAGCCTGCCTTATAGCCACTGGCGCTCTTTCGTCCTCTCCCTCTGCAGCACTGGATGCCCTCCTGAACATTCCACCTCTGCACATTCTCGTGCAGATGTAAGCGAGGATGGCTATTACGAGAGCGAAAATCAGAGGGAGGAGGAGATGGCAATCTAGGGTCATGAGAAACCTCTACAATGAACTAATGAAAATTCCGGTCATGGATATGCCCTCTGACTCCATGGTCCGTGAACACCGCTTCGATAAGCGGTTTACAGTCTTGTTACCTAGTAGACAAGACTGGGAGGCTGGAACTCCCGGAAATGTTAAGCAGAATGACATCGTTTGGTATACGGAGGGTTCCAGGAAGCAGGGCTTATCCGGGGCGGGATTTTTTAATGATCGCTGCGGAATACGCAAATTCGCCAACCTGGGTCGCTATACCACAGTGTACCAAGCGGAAGTCTTCGTTGGCTGTGTCCAAGAGAGTCTACAAACGTATCTCCAGAATAAGAAGATATTCATCTTCTCAGATAGTCAAGCTGCCCTCGCGTTAACATCCTGTGAACTTGACTCCAAACTCACTAGCGAGTGTGTCCTGCTCCTAAACCAGCTTGGCAATGCCAACATCGTAAATCTGATTAGGGTACCGGGACACTGCAATATCAGCGGCAACGAGGTCGCTGACGTGCTAGCAAAGGCCGGGGCAGAGAGCCCACTACACGGACCGTAACCAATAAATGGCGTTCCAGCCTGCATGGTCAGGTTTGAGTGAGGCAAAGCACTGAATTCTGGAAAGACTACCTCGACTAGAACCGTCTAAGGCAGTGATTCCCAAATTGGTCCAGGTGGACCCCCAGGGGTCCACGGGCAGTTTACGGCCGTGAACTGAATTGCCTGGAAACAAACTGGATTTTATTAAGGTTGTAATACGCCCCCAGAAATCAGTTGCAAACTGGTCAGTTTACTGGTATTATAATCAGATCAGTTCGTGTAGAACTGTAGAGGAAAGGGGTGGCTGTGAGGCGAGGACTCGCAGGGCATGTAGCCCTATTCGGATACTACTTTAATAAGCAGTAATTATAATCAGTAAATAACACACTTAAAAATTTCATCTCGTGTTCAGGCTGACTCACACCTTCCACAATCCGGGTGGATGATCTACCAATTAGACCACTGAACGCGTTACTAAGCCGACGAATATTGTAAGTGCTTGATTCGACATGAGCTGTCGATAGTCTCATCAATATCGTAAGTATTTTAGATATATTTAGTGGAAGGTGTGGATTCGAGTCCCGTCTGAACACTAAATGAAATTTTTAATGTGTTATTTACTTAAAAATAAATTGCAAAAGATTGCTATTAAAAATATCAACTAGTTATAATCAGTTATTATCAGACAGGAAGATACTTGTGCACATAGGTACAGGTACGCATGTATTCAAAGTAATCAGGCTATTCGTTACTAAGTTGGACATCAGATACTTGGTTTAAAGACAAGTATAGAAGAACTCACAGCTTTTGAGGAACAATTAAAAATTTCCATAATGAAATCGAAATCTATTCGAGAATTATCAATAACATGCAGCGACAAAAACAGGACATCATAATGCGTAGGGCAGACCGGGTTGGTTGTCTCAGTGGTCATAACAGAAAAACGAACGAGCGAATGAGCACATTAAAATGCGTCGTAGAAGCGGGATAGCAACATCTCCTTCCCTGCCTCACGCCAGTCTGCTCCTCCATGTTGTGACGGTGACACGCGCGTATCAAAAGTAAATTTTTGTTCCCGGATCGAGTCTCGTAAGTATACTTTAACTTTCTATAATAATGAATATGTAATGTGTTTTATGGTGTGAAATATACAACGTGTTCTATTAGACTGATATATAGTTTTTTCAATACCTTTTGAAGAGTATTTGCTTTGGAGGTTATTTTTCTAAAACATGTACCTACTGGGGCAGGTTGTCACAGGAACTTTTGGGCTGGTTGTCACGTTGTTATATTTTTAGTGCTATAAACTTCGACACCATCTTACCCGATCGAAATGAAAATTAATACTGTATAATGTTATGAATAATGAACTGTAAATGTATTTTATTATGTAGAAAATGTATAAGTTATCTACGTTGTTGTAACTTGCAACTAGATGGCGCTTACACGGACTAACTTTTACGCCGCTTATCCGATTGTGATGAAAGTCGTTATACATACATTTATGTTTTTTCCAGGTTAATTATATAACCTGGGATAATAATATATGTTTAATATTTTAGGTTTTTTTTTATATTTATGAATTGATTATATATGATATAAGTTGATTACCCTTTTGGGAAAAAATTTAAAGTTCATTTCGAATATTTACCCGACCGGGATCGAATCCGAGACTTCTAGAAATGGCTGCACCTTGAAACCGGTGCTTATAGCACACGGCCACTGACACGTCAAATCATCTTATATCGTCTAAAATACGTACACACAGGCAAGACAATGCCTGCCGAGATCAGCTTATATTATTTTAATGTCAATTAGTTTTGAAAATGTTTCAGTTTTCCTAAAGATCGGGATATTCGTGAAATGTGGATCGATGCAGCAGGCAGAGAAAATTGGTTTCCTACTAAATCAAGCGCCATCTGCTCAAAACTTTTTGGAGCAAAAGATTATACAATAAAAAAATCTGGAAATGAGAAAGTTGTGTATATGCGTTCTTCTTCTTGGGTTTGTGTCTATTTCGAAATATGTGTGTACACATTTATTATGTATTATAAAATGAATCGCTGAATATGTTGCTCTGCGTTAATCTCGAGTTTTTCAAAGAGTACTTTTTCCCTTATTTTTAAATGACAATTATTAGGACAGATACCCTAGTACTGGGAGGCTAGAAATCGGAAGCGGTAAAAAGGAAGCACGCGCAGCAGGTACGCGGGATTTACAAAGCAGTCGCTCTCTATCCGCTTTAGTGTGAACAAGTTCGACATCCTAGGTTTTCAGTTGTGATAAAAGTGACAATGTCTCTAAGTAATCGGGATTGCTATGAGATGATTCTTTGTGTGGGTGCTACCGACGGCAATTTGGGAGCTGTACTTTGAAAGTGTAAGAATTGCTTCTTCTTACAGAAAGATTTGTAATAATACCAGGGTGTCACAGTAAGGCTGGATACCTAGGTCTCAACCTAAAGCCTAAGTTAGCCTACAGGAAATTTAGGAAGCTGATATTTACTACAAATAAGGGTTTGTTATACATACTTTCTGCCAGATGGATGTACAGAAAGTACCTATAATAAAGGAAACTAGAAATAGAAATTTACATGCTATTTATTTATTTATTAATATCTTTATAATTATGTATACTTCAATATTAGTACTTTTTAGCCTAATTTAGGTTTGATAAACCTCTAATAAATGTGTGGTAGACACATGAGACTTCTTAAAACATATACATTCAGGGTCGCAGTTACGTTCGTCAGACCTTAACGCATTCCCAACAAAACCACAAATAAAGACTAATTAGTTACTCATTTTTAAATGCTAATCCGGCTTAGCGGCTGTCATACAGAGCAGCGAGGTATCCCTGGCATCAAAGATTATTAAGAAAATATTTATTAACGTTCTAACCTGAGGATCCCTAGTTAGGCACTATACCTCCAGGACTGTCTGCTAGGTTTTCCTTGGCAGTGGTGAGGCATCAATGTTATGGCCTGCAAACCATGCGGTCACATCCTTTCCCGGAGAACGGTCAAACGGTGGACATTATCCCTCGGCCACGATGAAACAATATGAATAACACAGAAAAGATAAGAATTTAGTTCATTTTGTTTGTTGATTGTTTTTGGATCTTTTTTGTTGTTTTTGATGTTTTTGATTTTGATCCCTGAAACAAAGACTAGGTTAGGAATATACTTCATAGGAGAACCTAAGTGAGGTTATCTGATCACATGGGTGGACATGAGGTCCTGGCGTATGTTACCTTGATTAAATCCATTTCATGTATGGGTTTAATCCCCTCCTCTCCCTTAGGGTACTAACATGATAGTGTGAGCTGAAACGAAGAAATTCCAATAAGAAACCACGCCAAGACACTTCTCTCTATACATGTGCTCACTCTCAAGAAGATACATACCGGCGGCTTCTTCTATTTAATTAATAAACAAAATCCTCCTCATCATCATGAGGCAGGTGGCTCCCATCGTCCACACCAGTTTCTACTCGAAACATTTTCAAACGCTGCGTGCGTCCAGCACGCGCGTAACCAAAAGAACAAGGGTCTTTCAAAATGGCAACTGTCAAAACAACTTCCTGTGAGAACGAGACAAAAACAGGAGCCGTATCCTGGGAGGAAGAAAAGAGACGGCGAACCAATGTGGCTGCTATTATCAACTAATTTGCGATCAGATGATTCACAATATCGTAACTTATTTTATTTTCAAAATAAGGAAATGTGAACCGAATCCTATGTAATTAAACAATAGTAAATAATAAAAACATAATTAAAAAAAGGTCTCCTTTATGTATAAATATTTAACAAAGTATATTCCTCAGCGCCCTCTAGCGCTTACTAGAAGAAGTACCTAATTGATTTGTAATTAGCGAAACGAATCTATCGATATCCAACAGATGACGTTATTTGACAAATTATCACCTAAATCATACCAAAATAATAACGTAAACAAATATCCGAGATTTTACAAAATGCCGGGTTACAATACCCCCGCTCTTGAAACAAAACGTCGACCCCGACGTGACACATCACTATAAGAAATAAACAACACTAAATTGTAAGCAGCATTGCAGTAAAATCTCTAGTACAAATCCATCAGTACCTAAATACAGCTAAGAAAATTCACCAATCAATATCAAACTACATCACCCCTTGAAAGCAATATCATCATGGGCAAATTCCCATGCATGCATAGTTCCTTTCATATTGTTGAGTTATTATAACTCTTGGTTTCATTCATCTTCTGACAAACAGGTTCATGGCCGGAACATGTCCCAGTAATATCCTTTCAAAATACCTAACGTGACTAAACATAACATTACCTTGGAATTTGTCCATGTGGTCATGTCAAGACACTTCGTATTTATTAACAAACAATTTAATAATTAGGTAAATACTTTCACCACAATCTTGCTTTTTCTTTTTTTTAACAACTTATCTTATAAAACAATATTGTATTACACTTCCTAGACTACCTATATTATAATTGCTATACCTATGAGTATGGACGTCCTACCTAACGCTTCACAATACAAATAAAATACTTAATAGTGCACTACCTATATCATACTTAACTCGTTGGTAACGCTACAGCGTTTACCTAACTATTAGATTTATTTAATGTGGGACCACAGAAACACGTATTTTGTCACAAAGTGACGCGTAACTAAACAATGCAATGGGTCAATACCACGCATAAGGCGCATTTTGTCACGAATGTGACGCGCAACAAAAGAACTTGTGTGACTTGTCATTATTGACGACGCTGACGCGATCGTACAACACGCTACTAGGACGGACTACGCCAACACAATACTAAATAACTTGAACTCCTACTATTCGACGAGCCTAAGCAAACCCAACAATTTCACACAATCATCATTCATACATTCTCAAACATACCTGTAAGCATCAGTTTAAACATTACTGCCTGCCACCTGCATTCAAAATAACCCCGTAGAGTGAATCCTGTAAACTCCCAGTTCCACTCGAATCCCCAAATTAAGTCCCGGTGCACAATCTACTCAAGGTCACAAACAATACAAGGTTGGTTGCGTATCCCTAACAAGGCGATACCTAAAAAAATGTATGGCTACAAGGCCCATACCAACAAATGTGTGAACTCGCGTAACACACCGTGCTGCTGGCCGATATCACTCGGCGTCATCGCAACAACAACCAACCAAAGGAATAGTGTACTAAACACATGATATCATCCTTATAAACAAGTCGTGAACCCACGTTCCCCGACAAAAAAAAATGCTAGCCACAAACAACTTGGGCGTCATCGCATCAAACCCTTGGTAGATGTGACCTGACGAAGCATAGAAAGAAATACTACGACACTATAGAAAACACTATGTGCGAGTATACCAACAATGTAGAAACATATTTCATGTTCTGACAAAAACATACTAAACCATCACTGGTAGTAGTAAATACAAAGCGGTTAAGTTCCTAAGAACAGACGAAATTGAATAACCTACACTTAACCTAAACCATTCTCTTAACGAGAAGGGTAGCCTTGGCGTCGTTGTTGGTAACTGTAGTCCAACAACACACTTAAAAAGTGTCCTACGGCTGAGAACCCAGACCTAACAGACAACAGGTTCTCGCCTTGCCAAAAAAACGAAGACCCCAACATGGGTCATTGACCAAATATAATCGCTACCTGAAACAAATACAACGTAAGGTAGCATTCATGACAACAGTTTAATACCTACACCCTAGACTTTATTAGTGGCATAATTGAACTTAGTTCTCCAACCAACCATGAAATTCCAATCCCGATAATTGAACCATCTTTCGGTAATTACGGTTTTAGATATAACACGAATAAGCTAGAAAACCGCATTACAAATTGCACACACCTGAGCTAATAGCTTATCTAAGGGCTAACCTACGTATTCAAAAAAACAAAATCCTTCACCACTAGTCATACCATACTACCTATTTTATTACGTCTCAAAAATATGAAAACAATACTTACTCATTTCGAAAAAAAAAATGTGGGTAGATATCTCTTGGTGTTGATTAAACGAAAAAATCACGCCTGAATATCCCCTGCGTACCGAATAATAACTGTAGACACAAACATGTTCACCTAAACCCACAAACATGACTAAACATTCCTATACTTAAACGATATAGGGTAAACCACCCAATCATTGGCACTCCACCAATTTATTGGCATGCTCTAGTTTTTTAAGAAAATTAAGATCTATTTGTAGCAAGACTTAAATTTTTTAGTAGAAATTAAACAGTAGTATCATTTATTATTCAACTGGCAACACACGTTTTATTTTTTTTTCAAACATGGCGGCGCATTTACCATCTGTTTGACAAGCCGCGACCTGTGCGACAAAAACAATCAAAATATTCATTTTTTACTAAGGTAAGAGCTATCATAATCTTTTAAAACTTGAAAATCTATTTTGTTTTTCTTATACATAATCATTTTGTCTTATTATTGAATATATTAACTGCCTTTTTAAAACATTATTTTATCATTTAACCGCCAACTTTTAGTTATTTGTGGGGTGACAACATTTGGTATGCGTAATATTGGTTTATCCATTTTATTGGCATACATGCCAATAAAAGGGCATTTTAAATAATTTGAGTTTATTAAAAATTATACCTTGTTTGTCTCAAAATTGAGTTTAAATTGAATTAAAAATATTTTCTAACGTTTTGGATACACCAATCCAAAAGTTGCCCCCCTGCCAATTATATAAAATCCATTTATTGGCACGGGTGCCAAACATTGGGTAAAAACGTGCCAATAAAATTAAATATTGTCTTTTCAGCCACTTTTAAAATGAAGCCTAGTCAGAAGAAGTCTAGAAAAAAAAATAGTAAAAATTGTTTGAAACGGAAAATTTATACAGAAGAGAACCTACAAAAAGCTCTCCACGAAATATCAAAAGGCATGAGCAAAAAACTTGCTGCAAAAACCTTCAGCGTACCACGGTCTACTGTACAATTCAGACTGAAAAATCCTGATCATCGCTCTAAGCCCGGTCCTCCCACAATTTTAACTGACGAAGAAGAACAGCTTTTTGTTGACTGGATAAAAATCAGTAGCCAGAAAGGGTTTCCGAAGAGGAAAGAAGATTTGATAAAGAGTGTTTCAGACTTTATTAATAAATCGGGGAGAGCCAGTAGTTTTAGGAATGGTGACAAGTGGTTTAAATTGTTTTTAGCTAGACATCCAACAGTTACATTTCGAACACCAGAAGCCGTAACAGCTGCCAGCTCCACGGTCTCTGCATCTGATGTAAGAGGCTGGTTTGAACAAATAAGGATTTACATGACTGAAAATAGCTACTATGACATCTTATCAGATCCATCAAGAGTATTCAATGGCGATGAAACAAATTTTGTTCTATGTCCAAAAACAGGTATTGTTTTAAGCTCTAAGGGAGAAAAAAACGTATACGAAATTGACCACGCCCAAGCTAAAACTTCACTAACCGTCATGTTTACTTTTGGTGCAGATGGTCAAGTTACTCCGCCAATGGTAATTTTTCCATATAAAAGATTACCTGGCGAGATAACTTCTAAGATTCCTGAAGATTGGGGCGTGGGCTTAAGTGACAACGGATGGATGAATTCCGATGTATTTTTTGAGTATATCAAAAACGTTTTACATCCTCACCTCATAAAAACTAGCACACAATTTCCTGTAGTTCTTTTTGTAGATGGCCACAAATCGCACTTGACGTATGCTACCAGTGAATTATGTACTAATTTAGGTATAATTCTCATAGCGTTATATCCTAACTGCACTAGACTCCTTCAACCTGCAGACGTCGCCGCATTTAAACCATTAAAAACACAATGGCAGAAAACTGTCCTAGAATGGCGAAGAAATAATCCATCTCAAGCGTTAACGAAAACTCAATTTGTGCCATTACTTAAAGATACTATAGAAAAAAGTCTTAACCCGTCAACAATTATAAATGGCTTTAGAGCAACTGGACTTTGTCCTTTTAATGAAGATGCAGTGGACTATTCCAAGTGCCTAGGAACTTCAAATAAAAATAATATTACCATAGCGCAACCCAAGCATGTAACAGACAATCGGGTGCTCACGAAAGATGACTTTACGAAGTTGTTGGGAGAAAGTACAATACATAAAATTGATAAAAGAGAATTGAGGCCCGAGGAGTCAAGTGAATGTTTATTGAAAATCTGGAATTTCTTTACCACGTTTCAAAATGATTTGCATAATAGCTCAAAATTAGACACAGAGCGTCAGAATGACAATATAGGGAATTTTGATATTGAAAATATGGAGATAATTATCAATAACTCTCCAAACAAAAATGTTGCTGAGCAAAGTTTCGATTTTGTTTCTCAAGATGTTGTTGTTGAGGAAATAGTCCAATGCTCTGAATTAAATTATTTTATAGAAGATATATCAACCCTTCAAGAACGTATTCCAGAAACAGTTAGCCAACAATCACACAATCATCTTTCACCCACTCAACAAGCATTCAATCAACCAGAATCCATAGAGCAAGTATCCTCTCAAAAAGCCTCTACTTCCTTACAGCATGCTTCGATCTTACAGCCATCACTCACTTACGTACCAAACAACAAACAACCATCCACACAGCAAACATTTGTTCAACAAACATCTATCTACCAAGCATCCGTTAGCAGTCAGCAGCAATCATCAATATATTCAACTCCCCAAAAACCGTCTATCAGAGTAACTGGAGATGTCAAAATAAGTGCAGATCAAAATAATTTTATGCAACTGAAAGCACCACTGGTTAAGGAAGACAATACTATAGTAAAATTACAAGATATTTTGGTACTTCCTAAAACGCCACAAAGAAAAGGGATAAAAAATACCAAGAAGACGCCTTTTGTACTAACATCTGCCGAATGGAAAGCTCAGGAAAATGAAAAAATTAAAATTAAAGAAAAGAAAGCAGAAGGTGTTAAAAAGAGAAAAGAAGAAAGAGAACAAAAGAAATTGGAAAAAGAGAAGAAAATGGTAAAGAAAAACAAAAAACAAACTAAAGCCAAAGACAATGTGTCCAAAATTTTGTTTTCGGAAGATTTCTATAAACATGACAATGACAAATTGGAAGCTTTACTTAAAAATTATAACAAAGAAAACCAAAAAGCAAGTACTAGCAAAAATTACAGTGCTGCTGAGATAGAAAAAATGTTGACTGAGACTGATTCAGATGATTAACGTTACTTAAGAATTACTTACTCGTATGATCTCAACCAATTAGAGCTGTGATTTAATTAAATATAATTAAGGAAGTTACATAGTCTTAAGCTAAAATTGTTCTATTTTTTGTTCAAGCCTAGGTAGAAGGTTTTTTTGTTTTTGTTTTAATACTTTATGTAAAGTTGATTTAACTATAAGCGTTTCAATTGATATGGTATGTTCCTATACAAATAAATGTTACTTTTCTTAACAAAGGATTTTATTTTGTTTATTTCTATTATGAATTATCTTAAAATAGGTACATAGACGATGTAAAATACGTTTTAAAACCCCTACATAAGACCTAGCAGCTATTTTTCAGTTTTGGGAGAACAGTGACAATAATAGGTAATAATCACTGCCAATAAAAGGTTTGGCTATGCCAGCAACTGGTGTTTGAGGCATTTTTTTTAAAAGTACATTATATTAAAGAAAACGATATAATTTATTAATGACAAGTACTTTATAATATTCTGCAGAGATTAGAAGACCAATATGAATGCTTTTGTCTTTGTTAAAACATATTTTTATATGAAAATTTTACCGGTTTTGTGAAGAAGCTGCTTAAAGTGCCAATAATTGGGTGGTTTACCCTACCTACCGTACCGTACCGTACATTCCTAATACATCAAAATCCATTTTAATTACGATTACCTAATTTAACTTCGAGAAAAAAAAACGTAGTTTTACGTGGGAAAGCGTTTTACAATAGGGCGTGTAAACAAATGCCTACTTATCAAAATTATAACAAACGATGCGCAACATTATCATTACATTATAGCACAACACTGCATTTATTCTATTTAAAGAAATGGGCGTACCATAGTTATTTACCATCTTAATATTATTTTCTAAACGCAAATAACAGTTACAACATTAATTTGCTATTCAAGCAGTTCCGCAAAAAACATTCATTCGAACACCAGTATACGCACTTAAATATTTAAATTTAAAAAAAAAATCACCCTGTATTAAACTTTACTAGGTTTCGACCACCCTGTATATTCATTACAATCTTTTCAAATGTATCAATAATTTATTAATTATATTAAACAATATTACAGACTTGGCTGTATAAAAGTTTATTCCTTTTCGTTTTCGAACGGATGCAAAATTTAGAGGTTAACTCAAACTTTGACATTTTTGACATTTCTAAAAAATGACAACTTACCTCCGTAAACAAAATAATGCAATAATACTTACATTAATATAATTACGAGTGATCGAATGCTTAGTGAATGTGTATAATTATGACTTCTATGGTTGGGAAGTTTGGATGTACAGTACAAGTGTATGCTTGAGTTATTTTAGTGCAATAACAGAAGAATGTGTCAAGTTTATTATTAACAACCAAAGTTGTACATACGTAAATAGTAAATAATTAACATTTGCTTTAAAGAATACGAACACTGACGTGTGCTATTCTAAGACTTATGTTTACATACTTGCTAACTTGTAGCCATTGATGCTTGTAGCATATCAGGGTCATTCCTATTTTTTTACGAATTTTAGGATATGAAAAAAAAGTTCAGGTAATTACTTAATATTGTGACACATGGATAGCTAATGTCACAAGGATGCTAAAATGTTATTTGTACACGACTAAAGTTGATGAATTAAGGAATTATCCGCATATTTAAGTTACGGTATGGACACAGAAACTACGGTAATGACAGATTTTTTTAAAACTATATATTAGTTTTATTTGAATTGGAGCGATTAAATTATTCAATTTTAGTAAGTAATTTTCATTGCTATTTTTAGTTTAATTTCTTTCGAAACTCGATAAACCATAAAGAAACGGTAAAAGGACGCCAGAAACATGGTAATGACTTATTAATACGGATTGAAAAAAAAAAACAATATTTCGATTTGAATAATATATAATTATGTAAGCTTAACACAATTTATAATCATTATTATTGTTACTCATGTCTTGCTTTAATCTAATATTTGCGCCCTTAGTTCATTCACGAATATCTGCAAACAAAATAATATGTTTAATGTAAATGACAAGTTAAATTAGGCGTGATATAAACGAGGCAGCTAAATTTATTAGATTACCTTAATATAACTATGATAGTACAGATTGTACAATAATAGTGAATGTAAAAACATGCTAATAATCAATTTAATATATATCGTTGATATTTTCATATAATATTAATCACCTATCAAAGCATTGATTTAAAATTCTTGATAATATAACTTCTTGAGATCAATAAATAATAATTTGCTCTTACGACTATAATTCTTCTTTTTTATTTATTCATAATCAGTCTTATTTTTTGTGAACTTATATTTGAAATTAAGTTTTTAACATTCATTCATGTTTTGGGTCCCATTTCTCTGAGTTATCAATGATTTCTTCCCAACTAGATTTTACTACACTGTATAGATCGACTGCATGTTCTCTGTCAGTTATTTGTTGTATGTATGCAATATAGTTAAAACTATAATTTTGTTCATGTTCTCTGTACAATTTCGAATCACATGAATCTTCGCACAGAGCAAAGCATTGTCCACCCCGCTGTACAGCCAATATTGGATCAAAAAACATATTTAATACATTTTCAAAACCATTGGTGGGTCAGTTATGACTATTAGTGTCAATGTGTATAACGTAATACTGAAGTTTCATTTATGACGTTATCGTAAATAGTACCTAAAACAATTTGAATAACTTGATAACATGACAGCCCAAAATATAGTAGAAAGAAGAAAGTAGGTTGTCGTCATATTAGCTACGAGCGTAGCTAATACTTTTGCTAATTTGCAAAACTAAACACTACTGCAAATACGATAAAGTAAAATGTCTTCAGCTCTGTACGTACACACAGCGAATCAGATCAACCTACCCAAAATGCAAAATATCCCAATTGATATCAACCCAATCTGCTCAGAGTTAGGTTCGAATTCGATGCGAATTTTAACAGATATGGGTAGGTTGATCTGATGCCGTGTGTGACCAGTCTACGGCAAAAGTTATCATGCCGGTTAGCCGGCGGCTTTGGTACAGAGGCACTTTCATGTCATAACCGTGATAAAGGTGTCCTTACCGTAACAGTTTTATGACACCGGTAAGGACAGCGACGGTAGCGACAAAATGATGTTTTTGTTTAATAATTCGGCAAATACGAAGCGAATGTGGTTCATACATCTATTAGGTTATTTTCCTTAAAGAAACAACTAAATCTTCACTATAATACATGTGAATAAAAGTGCGACTTACCAGTAAAACTGAGGGAAAGGAATGACCACTTTTTAAAATAATTTGCGCGAACTGCTCACATTGCCAAACAACGCAATCGTCCACTTATGCCGCGTGCCGGCCGACTGACATATCGGGTGAGGTGTCGCCTCGCGCTATGAATGGCGGCCTGAGATGCGTTTACTAAGCGCGGAGCCGCATCAAAGTGCGAAATACGGTAAGGACAAATTGTGGATACCCAAGTTGTTTCATCTAAAAGAATGTTGTTCTACTTAGCTGACGATAAGCATAAGTATTTTTTTGGATAAGGGTGAATATATAAAACTAAAAAAGTGACTAAAAGAGGAGGTTTTAAATACATTTCTTTAATAATTAATTGTTAAAAGTATAAAATGTAGTTTGTTACACGACAAATCGAGTACTTGCCGCTCTTGAATTTTGTTTTTATGCTTCTTTTATGTAGTTTTACGTATGTATCAGTATCAGACTAGTTTAAGAACGTAGTTTCTAAAGATATTCTTTGAAAAAAACAAACGAAACAAGCATTGTTTACGAAATATCGACATGTAACATGTTTTTTGCGGATTTAGGATTGACCCATCAACACAGGTACATAATTGTGAATATAACCTATCAAAACAACAAGGCAACTTGCCTGTATTTATAATGTTTCCTGAATTAAAGGAAAACAGATTGTTGAACTCCACACAAGAAATAATCTTACACAGATTATTTAATTAAACAAAATATAACAGCTATGCATACTATATTGTATAGGTAACTCAGCGATACTTTACCATCAATACTCATAATACATCACACAAAATGTTTATATTTTCAAGTACGTATTACAAAACAATGTTGGAAGTTCAACAATAAATAAATTAATATTATGTACCTAACATACCAATTTAATAAATGATACAATATAGCACACCGCACACACTAAAATAGGGTTATACACATAAGTCAGTACACAAAATACAAAGTTTCACCTGGGATACATAATAGTTTTACTTGGGATTGCGTTTGGTCAATATTTCATGATAAATACTATAAAATATTTCAATATTTGGGCGCCACTGTAAGAATTGCTTCTTCTTACAGAAAGATTTGTAATAATACCAGGGTGTCACAGTAAGGCTGGATACCTAGGTCTCAACCTAAAGCCTAAGTTAGCCTACAGGAAATTTAGGAAGCTGATATTTACTACAAATAAGGGTTTGTTATACATACTTTCTGCCAGATGGATGTACAGAAAGTACCTATAATAAAGGAAACTAGAAATAGAAATTTACATGCTATTTATTTATTTATTAATATCTTTATAATTATGTATACTTCAATATTAGTACTTTTTAGCCTAATTTAGGTTTGATAAACCTCTAATAAATAAGTGGTAGACACATGAGACTTCTTAAAACATATACATTCAGGGTCGCAGTTACGTTCGTCAGACCTTAACGCATTCCCAACAAAACCACAAATAAAGACTAATTAGTTACTCATTTTTAAATGCTAATCCGGCTTAGCGGCTGTCATACAGAGCAGCGAGGTATCCCTGGCATCAAAGATTATTAAGAAAATATTTATTAACGTTCTAACCTGAGGATCCCTAGTTAGGCACTATACCTCCAGGACTGTCTGCTAGGTTTTCCTTGGCAGTGGTGAGGCATCAATGTTATGGCCTGCAAACCATGCGGTCACATCCTTTCCCGGAGAACGGTCAAACGGTGGACATTATCCCTCGGCCACGATGAAACAATATGAATAACACAGAAAAGATAAGAATTTAGTTCATTTTGTTTGTTGATTGTTTTTGGATCTTTTTTGTTGTTTTTGATTTTGATCCCTGAAACAAAGACTAGGTTAGGAATATACTTCATAGGAGAACCTAAGTGAGGTTATCTGATCACATGGGTGGACATGAGGTCCTTGCGTATGTTACCTTGATTAAATCCATTTCATGTATGGGTTTAATCCCCTCCTCTCCCTTAGGGTACTAACATGATAGTGTGAGCTGAAACGAAGAAATTCCAATAAGAAACCACGCCAAGACACTTCTCTCTATACATGTGCTCACTCTCAAGAAGATACATACCGGCGGCTTCTTCTATTTAATTAATAAACAAAATCCTCCTCATCATCATGAGGCAGGTGGCTCCCATCGTCCACACCAGTTTCTACTCGAAACATTTTCAAACGCTGCGTGCGTCCAGCACGCGCGTAACCAAAAGAACAAGGGTCTTTCAAAATGGCAACTGTCAAAACAACTTCCTGTGAGAACGAGACAAAAACAGGAGCCGTATCCTGGGAGGAAGAAAAGAGACGGCGAACCAATGTGGCTGCTATTATCAACTAATTTGCGATCAGATGATTCACAATATCGTAACTTATTTTATTTTCAAAATAAGGAAATGTGAACCGAATCCTATGTAATTAAACAATAGTAAATAATAAAAACATAATTAAAAAAGGTCTCCTTTATGTATAAATATTTAACAAAGTATATTCCTCAGCGCCCTCTAGCGCTTACTAGAAGAAGTACCTAATTGATTTGTAATTAGCGAAACGAATCTATCGATATCCAACAGATGACGTTATTTGGCAAATTATCACCTAAATCATACCAAAATAATAACGTAAACAAATATCCGAGATTTTACAAAATGCCGGGTTACAAAAGGTCCATTGAAGATAGACCAGAACATGAACATAGGCAGCTTCCTTCATTGCGTAGCTTCAGACGTCTGACGCATCGGCTGTTTACGACTGGCTCGTTCCATCCAGGAGTTTCGATCGGCCGTCCTTCTACCTAAGATCCGGATTTCGAAGAAGCCGTGCTAGAACACTTCGAAAATAACCCGCGGACCAGAACGCGTTGTGTTGCCTTGACATTGGGGGCTGGCAACCACATGAATGTTTGGCGAGTGTTGCACGTAGATGGCCAGCACCCGTATCATTTTAGCAGAACGCAGGAGCTGATTCCTGCTGACTTCTTACCTCGTGTGTCATTTTGTGAGTGGTACAGAACGCAGGTCGAGAGTGCACCTGATTTTGCCTTCAGAATTCTTTGGGCGGACGAGGCTCACGAGGTTCACGAGAGCGGGGATTAATAATGTTCATAACGGACATTATTGGTCGCACACAAACCCCCATGTATCGTCCGAGTCGTCGTTCCAGCATCAGTGGAGGATCAACGTGTGGGCTGGTATCATCGGAGATGTTCTCGTGGGACCGCATTTCTTGGACCAGAACCTGAACGGCGCGAACTACTTATTTACAGTTCCTGAGAAACGATCTCGATGATGAGTTATCGGTGATGCCAGTGCGTACCTACGTGAATCTAGTCATGGAAAATCTTTTGATTTTTCAGCATGACGGAGCTCCAGCGCACTTTGCAATTAATGTGCGAAACTACTTAAACGCGCGCTTCGCTCAGTGGATAGGACGAGGAGGGCGCGTTGCCTGGCCTGCGCGCTCCCCGGACCTAACCCCATTGGACGTTTTTTTATGGGGCCACACAAAAACATTGTTTATGCAGTCCAGTGTTCATCAGAGATAAAATGAAACAACGCATAATCGATGCATTTAACACTGTGACGCCAGAGATGTTGCGTAACACCAGAGCGTCTACCTACAGGCGAGCTGGTTTGTGCATTGAACGAGGAGGTCGACATTTCTTTAAAAAAATCTATGGTGGTTACCACAGACCAAGAAAAAAGTGGTTACGTTAACGCGGTGAAGGGAACAGCCCTTATTAGTCTGTGGTAAAATTCGTTCATTTCATAAATATTGCATTGGTCGCTTAAAAATTTGTAATTACCTACAAACAAAATAAATGTATGAATGTCCGTTGTTCCTGACTTGAAATTTTATTCATACCTATTTTTAAATTGCGCTGGTGTGTGATAGTGTGTGCCACTATGCCGAAAGAAAAGGAAGAGAGAAAAAAAGTACTGCCAAAAATATACAAATACTTGGGAGACAGATACGGAGTTAAAAGGTACCTACTTAAAATCCATTAAGTATAATTTAAATAATATTATGGTTACGGTTGTTACGTATTTATATTGTAATACCTACTTAATAATTTATTTCTTTTACAATTGACAAAATACAGTAGATATTTATTTACCTAGTTAATAGGTTAGGTTTTATATTGTTTACGTCACCTTTTACCTTCTTAATTAATTAAAACTTATTTGGGTTAACAATAGATAAATCAACACCATGATGCTACACAGGACAAAACAGAACTTAGTTAAGTCTCCAACTTCGACAATGGATACAACAAAACTTGAAATATTTGATCAAAACAGGTATTTTTTATAGAAGAACCCAGTATTTGGCTGGACGTGCCTGTGGGCTATCTATGCTTAAGTGGATTGCATGGTGTTTTGTTTTGATTTGGTACTGGATTATTGGTGGCTTTTGTTGTTTTGTTTGTCAAATCAGCATGTCCATATTTAGTTCGGAAAATAATGAAAAATTAATATGTAATTTTAACAAGAGTCGTCTCCTAATATAAACCTACATGGCTAACTAACCCCATTTTTTAAAGATAGTTTTAAGTATACAGCTCTGGCACCTAACCTTTGTTGCCATAGTCTAAGCAATTACCACATTTGTGGGAAACTATTAAAGCTAGATAATAAGTTTGTGACTAACCTAATATGAGTCATTTTGTAACTTACAGTAAATACTTATTTTATTATTTGATTTCAGATTGGATTTCTCCAGATGTAACTGATTGCACATTGGCAACTTGTAAATATTGCCGCATTTCATTAAAAGCGCATAAAAAAGCTTTATTAAAACATGCTTTAACAGAAAAACATAAAAAAGCAATTGCATTAGATAAATCTGCAAAATCCTGCAAACTATTGCCTATGGTTTATAAACCAGTACTATCCGATAAAACCAAAACTGCAGAAATAAAAATTGCAGCATTTATTGCGGAACATACTTGGTATACGAGGTGATGACAGTAGATCATCTGATTGAATTGCTGCCCCAGTTAGATCCATCGTCGGATGCCCTGAAGAATTTAAGACTGCATCGCACCAAATGCTCTATGATAATAAAAAATGTGCTTGGTCCCACCTTATTGAGTGACTTAATAGAAGAGATAGGAGAGTCTCTGTATTCAATTATCATAGACGAAAGCACAGATCTTTCAACACAGAAAGTTTTATGCATCATGGTGCGATTTTATTCAAATAAAAACAATGATATAGTCACAACTTTCTATAGGTTAATCAAATTAAGAGAATGCGATGCAAAAACAGTTTACGATACTATCAAAGACCAACTCACAAGAGATGGGCTGAAAATAGAAAACATGGTCGGAATAGGTGTCGATGGAGCCAATGTAATGGTCGGGAAACATAATTCAGTAACGGCTCTATTAAAAAGGGAATTACCTGATATAGTCATAGTAAAATGCGTGAGTCATTCCATAATAAATTGCTAAAAATGGTCACGTACATATTTTTAAAAATTGTGAAAATTGGTCGTGTCACGTGTGTAACAAATAAGCATTGTTACTAAACAAAAATTCTTTAGAAGTGCTTTTTTAACTAACATTCATGATCGTCACAATCAATATGAAAATTGAAGGCGCTAGTATCATCATTGTTGCTTAGCCTTGAATAGTTACAAAAAATATATGGGACTTTTTTGGGGGTATTGAATATTGCATTTAGGGTAATTTAGGGAGATTTCATCTTGGTGTTAGGGGTAAATGGTTTTAGGAGTTGGTAACCCTGTACATCTGTAACCTGAAGCCTAGCCTACATACCGTAGAGGGCAACAACCTATGACACCATCTAGGTACTCATACTATGATATCATGTAAACCCTAATTAATTACTATATAAAGGGTCCATTTATTAAAATAAAGTCAGTCTTAAAACCATCTTCTTGTGTTTAATTTCTCTCCCGCGTACCGCTATCACATGGCGACCCTGCCAGTGCGGCTCGCTTTAGGTTCGGGTTAAAGTTACTAATATGGATAGGCGCCGGTAGTGATCCATAATTAGATGGGTGTTTTATAACATTACTTAAACAAAAACAATGTTTCGCCTCTAAGATGGGAAAACAATACAGTACTCCTATACCGCCGGCTGCTCCTGCAGGTCATAGTGATCATCATCATCATCATCATCAGCCCATTTAAGTCCCCACTGCTGGGGCACTGGCCTCTCTCAGTCACGTAAGGGGTAATTGCCATACTCACCACGCTTGGCAGACGGGTTGGCGAGGGTTTTGATATAAATGCAGAGTTTTCCTTCTCTGTGTGCTGATGATCATGCCAGCAGCTTTACCTTAGTCGCCTTTTACGACACCTCGGTAAGAGTGAGGGTGGCCTATTCTACTCTGCCGGGGACCACACGGCTAAGTGATATTTATAATCAATTCGGGAAAACGAACACTATCAAATTGGTGCGTAAAGAAGATAGAAGTATGGAGCAGTACATGAAGGAGATAGCAAAGCACATGGAAGTATTCAGTGAAATTTATGAATTAAAGTGCCAAGGTATCCGAATAGGGAACAACCTAGGAAGAACTGTTGTCGAAGCATTTATAGAAGGCAGGAAAGGTCATTATCGGCTATGCCCAGGGAAGATAAATAGCCGATCATTCAGCCTGATTTCTAACTCACTGGATATCATGATGGGACAACTGCAGTAGCCCAGCTGACGTTGCTGTACGAAGGGAGACTGTCCTGGATTTGGAAGATTGAGTGGGAACGTGACTCTACGTACAATAAATGGTAGTGAGTGGTAGTGTGTAGTGTGTTTGTGAAAAAAAATACTGAGCAACGCGACAATATCAGGACAATAAGAAAAACTTATTATGTAAGTACGTAGTCTAATTATTAGTTTTTTATCCCTTTTTGTATTCGTCGTATTAAGTAAAGTAAAATAAAATAATATGTTAATTAAATGGCAGATGAAATCAAATCGCTTATTACTAAGTTAAAAGAAGTTAGAACTTATTTAATAAAGTTAGGTCCGAAAAGGCGGAAAGGCGAAATCTTACTTAAAAAAGCGGATGAAAGTTATGTGCTATTTTCAAATTTTTTTCTGTTCTAGCGATAATAAGCGAACAAATAAAAGTAGGTAAATATGACAAAGAAACAGAGGAAAATATAAGTGAATTAAGTAAAGAATTTCGTAAGTTGTACGACGAAGTCAAAAAATTGTGTGAGGTTGTAGAAATGGAAACTTTTAGCTTAAAGACAGCGTTAGGCTTATTGCCATTAATGACAGATGACGAAACGGTTACGCGACAGTTGATCGATAACATAGAATACTATGGATCCACACTGTCAGACTCAGCCTGTAAGACAAAATTAATTTTGTATTAAAAAGTCGACTTTCGCAAGCAGGAAAATTAAAATTATCAGAATCATACGCGACTATACAGGAATTAATTCAGGATATGAGATGTAAATTACTTGCGCAGAAATCGGCAAATGCAATCCAAATTAAGTTGCAACAGTTGAAACAAAATGACAGAACTTTGGTCAAGAACTTTCACTAATTATTTGTTGATCTAACGATTTCACAGTCAAAAGGCGATGCCAATAGTTATAAAGTATTAAAACCTTTGAATGAAAAGATGGCTATAAAAAGATTTGCCGATGGACTACGAAATCGCAGATTGAGCACCATCATTGCAGCTAAAAACTTCGAGTCACTAAAGGATGCTGTACAAGCTGCGCTAGATGAAGAAGTTGCAACGACAAGTTTCGACGTAATTGGTACGTATAACTCATATCAATCTAGATTTACTTATCAAGTTAGACGTCAACCCAGGGGAAGCTTCAGAGGAAACTTCAGAGGAAATTACAGAGGCTACAGAAGAGAGTCCAACTTTACATCTAGAGATAACGGCTATAAACGACAAAAATATTCGCAGTATAGAGGTAACGAAAAAGCACACTATAGAGGACGTGGCAACCAGAGAAGAAACCAGTCAAGTGAGTACTATAATAGTCAAAGAGGATACAATAGAGGGCGACATCACCCTAGGGTTAATATCTTGTCGGAAAATACAGAAATAGAAAATAATAAAGGTTGTGATACGGAAGTAAATGAAAACAAGTTTTTTCGGGACTAATGCCATACTATCCGGAGGTAATACAATTACACCCGAATTAAAGACAAACAATATAAAATGTTCATGGTTAATAGACACAGGTGCAACAATCTCAGCTGTAAAATATAGTTATATTAAAAATCAAAACGTTCCAATAACTAGGGATAGAATGATAATCAAAGGTATTGGAGGTAATTTAGAATCAATTGGATACGTTAAATTAAAAATTCAAATAGGAGAAGAAATAATAGAACAAGTAGTGTAGGTATGTATTTAACTCATTACCATGTACAACAATAGGAATTTTAGGACATAACTTTTTAGATAAATATAAAGCAGAAATAAATAATGGGAAGAAAACCATTTCGTTATTAATTAATAATAATAAGACAATAACTTTAAAATACAATAAAACGGGGATGCAAACGTGTTATTATTTAGAAAACGATCAGAGTCAATTTATTATATTAATATTGATCAAGTTGATGAGTGTGTAATATGTGCGGAAGAAATATGTAAAGGTGTATTCATAGCAAGCACAATTGTAAAACCAACAAATGGTAAAATACCTCAGATATATAAATACTTCAGATTTTAAATACCAACCAAGAAGATGTGCAAATAAGTGAGTTGAATCCAAAGGTGCATAATCTTGATGACTATAATTATTGTTATTTCGGTGATAATATAAAAGACGCAGAAAGGGTAAAGAAAGTACTAAAGCAACTTAACCTAAAACATTTAACATTAGAAGAACAAATAGAAATAGAAAAAATATGTGCAAAATATGCTAACATTTTTCAATTACCGGAAGATAAGTTGACAGTTACTAATATATATAAGCATAATATTCAATTGAAACCTAACGTAGAACCAGTTTTTGTTAAAAATTATAGATTGCCGCATTCACAGAAGAAAGAAATTGACAAACAAATACAAAAAATGTTAGTGGATGGAATAATAGAACCAGCACAAAGTGAATGGTCGAGTCCAATTTTGTTAGTGCCTAAAAACCTGATGCATCGCAGGAGAAAAAATGGAGACTTGTGATCGATTACAGAAGACTTAACGAACGCATACAAGATGATAAGTTCCCTCTCCCAAATATAACAGAAATATTAGATTCATTGTCAGGATCGATATATTTTAGTCATCTAAACTTATTTTCAGGTTATTACCAGCAAGAATTAGAATCAAGAAAGTATACAGCATTTAATTCAGGACAATACCAAATGACCCGTATGCCGATGGGACTTAAGACAAGTCCAAGTGCGTTTAGCAGAATGATAACTTTGGCAATGTCCGGTCTAACCTATGAAAAATGTTTTGTCTATTTAGATGATATAGTAATTTTTGGAAGAAGTTTGGAAATACATAACAGAAATCTAATACAAGTTTTTGAAAGGTTACAAAAAGTCAATCTTAAATTAAATCCGTTAAAATGCGAATTTTTGAGAAAGGAAGTTTTATATTTAGGACATGTAGTGTCTGCAGAAGGAATTTTACTGGATCCTGAAAAAATTAAGGCAATACAGGAATATCCTGTGCCAAGAAACGAGAAGGAAGTAAAGAGTTTTGTTGCTTTGGCTAACTATTATAGAAAATTTATACCAATTTTTGCAGAAAAAGCATTTCATTTAAACAAATTAGGAAGAAAAGATGAAAAATTTAAATGGGATGACAATTGCCAGCGGTCATTTCAAGAATTAAAAAATGCTATTATAACACCGCCTGTATTGCATTATCCTGATTTTAGCGAAGAAAATGAATTTATTTTGCATACAGATGCCTCAGGCTACGCGATAGGTGCTGTTCTATCTAACAGTAATGGAAAGCCTGTAGCTTATGCAAGCAGAAGTCTAAATAAAGCAGAGAGTTGCTACGCCACTATAGAAAAAGGAACTATTGGCAATCGTTTGGGCAACAAAACATTTTCGCCCATATTTATATGGTAGACATTTTAAAGTTAAAACAGATCACAAGCCTTTGATATATCTATTCAACATGAAGGATCCATCAAGTCGATTACTTAAGTTTAGACTAGCGTTAGAAGAATATGATTTCACGGTTGAGTATATTAAGGGTAAAGAAAACACCGCAGCTGATGTATTATCGCGGATAAAAAGAACATCAAAAGAACTAAAGGAAATTAATGAATGTTTATACGTAGTTACCAGGTCAATGACAAAACGAATAAATGAAGAAAAGGACAATGACGAGTCAATTAATAAGGATTCTATGCACAAAAGGTCTGATCAGCCTAGAGTGGTAGAACTTATGACTAAACCTAGGGAATGTGTAGATCACCAAAGAAAATTTGGACGCAGATAACAAACCCGAAATTAAGGAAGATTGTGAAGATTCGTCCAAAGAAAATAATTTAAATCAAGATCATATACAAATAAGTAACAACAGCGCTGAAGATTGTCCTTTCTGATGGAGAGCAATCTGAAAATAATAAGAAATTAAAACATGCTGAATATATAAACAATAAAATATTGAGACAAGAGAAGCGACAAAAGTATATTGACTGTTTGTCAGATAATGAAGATTTCGTATGGAGTTCTTCGTCTTGGGAAGGAACCTCCGTATCCGAAAGCTCAGACACGGAGGTTGTCAAAAAGAAAAAAAAAGTAATAAGCGTAGTAAAAAATCAAAGACGGATACGAGTATTAAAGATGGTACTGATGGCCCTAAAAAAGAAAAAAAGATACGGAAGAATTACAGAAAGGAAACAAAGTCAAAGAAGGAATCTGGACAAAAATACGAAACAAAAAAAGGAAAAATTATGCCAGCTAAGGAAATTAAATCAAATATTTGTACTTCTACTAACTGCTCAAATAAATGTTATGATATAACAGAAGAAAGAAGACAAACTCTGTTCGAACATTTTTGGAGCTTAACAAGTTTGAGACGTAGAGATTGGTTGGTAAGCCACTCAAGAAAGCGAGGAGTCAAACGACGTCGAAACCATCAAAATGAGCGTCGTAAACATACTTTTAATTAGTACATCAATGAAGGAGAAGGTGAAAGACAGGTCTGTCAACAATTTATGACTAGCACACTGGACATACAACAAAAAAACAATATATAATACAGTGAAAGATGCTTTCCAGGGCTGTGCAAAAGAAGATATGAGAGGAAAACATGTGCCCAGCAATACAACTCCAAATATTGTTGTCGAAAATGTATGAAGTTATATAAAAGAATTACCAGCATTACCCTCGCACTATTGCAGGAAAAACAGTCAAAGAACTTATTTACCACGGGAATACAGAAATGCAACTAATTTATACAGATTATATAAAGAAACAAAAGAGGCGAATAGTGAAAATTACGCGGGCGAAACGCTGTTTAAAAATTTTTTTTCATCTGAATTTAATATTGGATTTTATTTACCACGTAAAGATAAGTGTTTGAAATGTGTACGATTTGAAAACAACCAAACTGTAAACGAGAAGAAAAGAAGATACACCTGATAGATAAAAAAGAAACTTCTGAAAGGTTCACAGCACACCAGAACATACATAAGAAAAATGAAAGCATTTTATGTATAAGTTTCGACTTACAGAAAGTGTTGAATACCCCTCACGGGGAGAATATGATGCTTTACTATATCCGTAAGTTGGCCGTATATAATTTAACGTTTTACGAATCTGGCACATGAAATGTAATTTTGTTACACATGGTCTGAAATAAACGGCAAAAGAGGAGCTAATTAAATATGTACAATACTGGCCAAATACATTAAAGAGGTGGATAATAGAGGTACAGTAAAACATTTGCTTACTCTACTGCGACGCGTGTCCAGGACAGAATAAAAATAAAAGTGTCTTAGCTTGTTTAAAATGAGACCTTGAAAAAATCCGAAATCCTGTTATCCATACAAATAAATTACCTGCTTCCCGGACACACTTACATGCCGGTGGATAGCGTACATTCAGTGATCGAAAAAAGCTTGAGAGGCATTATCGTTTGGGCACCTTCGCAGTGGAGTACAATATTTTCTTTAGCGAGGAAGTCGCCAAAACCTTATGAAGTGGAGGTTCTTACGTATGCTGACTTTAAAAAATGGGACTCGGTAGCTGAAAAATATTTCTAAGGGGAATTTGGTCGGCAAAATTAGCAAAGTCAGAACTGCTACTTTTAGAAAGTCTGCAGAAAATATAGCTTATTTGAAATTTTCTATGAATCCAGATTCACAGACACAGTCAATTATAATCATAAAAACGACCATTAATTTAAAGTCATATTACAAAGCAACGCTACCAATCTCTAACAAAAAGTACACTGATCTCTTAAAACTGTGTACAAACAAAGTCATACCAATTGTGTATCACGAGGAGTACAAACGCTTGAACAATAATGTCAATATTGAAGACCGTTTAATGGAAACAGACGCAGAAGATGCAGCAGACGACGAAGAGTGATTATTTTGGTATTAAAAATTACTTTTAAAATATTCCTTTATCTCTAGAAATTTTGAGACTGATTATATCATAATTATTGTAATCAAGATAGGTATTGGTACTTGCTTGATCGTAAGCTACTAGTTAGGAGTACGCTCGTGCTGAGTAGGCCAAAAGTTATTACTTAAAATGTTAGTACCTTAATGTACAGGTTATACATAGCTTGTTTTGTGATCTAAACAGCGTAATTTTCAAAATGGTAATTGATTTATTTTTTCTTTAATAGTAGAATAGTAACAACAGATACTCAGACTGTTGTCCAGAGATATAGCTACGTCAGCATATTTTTCTGTTGGTTCAATAGATATAGTTCACTACAATTTGTTGATGTTGATTGTTGATTATACTGCGTTTGTATGATGATTACTCAAGACTGAGAGTCAATAAAACTGTTGATTCAACTTAATTATCTGTATTTTATTGCTTTATACGACACCCGCAAGAAGAGTAGGTAGAGGAAGTGAATAGCCTTTTGATTTCCCAAACATTAACGAAGACTCCGTTCGCACGCAGATGATTTAAAACCAGTTTATCCCTTAAAAACTAATCACAAATTGTCTATGACGTATCCCGTGTGAATAGGTTTTAAGAAATAAGTTCATGTTAATGACAAAATAATAATCCTATTTATGTAGGTAGTAATTGTAATAAAGATCTTTCATCATCTTAGGAAAGTATTTACTAAGGTAACACCTAATATGCGAATAAACTATTCCATGAAATAATCAAAGCCAGAAGTAATAAAAAAGTAATCACATTAAGGTTGCATTCGTGTACGAAGTAATTTTACCCTGCACTAAACTGCAACAAAGTATATCTTAAAGAAATTTTTGTGCGCTTACATAGGCAATTCACTTCACAAAAGTTTTATAGCACTACATAAATATACTGGTAACGGTGCTAAAAGTAATTTTACTTCACTGATTCAAACCCCTAGGCACGTGAAAAGAAATTTTAACTTACTTCAATGGATTATTGATGAATACGTCAGTATTTAAAACTGCAATAAAATTATTAACTGCTTGGCTGTAAGAAACTTTGCCTTACCAAGTTTTGAAGAAAGTTGAGGTCACTTTTTCTTTTGCGTGTCTCTTACCCAACCCACAGCTATTTCTGGCTATCACAACAGTATGCAATATACGTGTAAAAATAAACAAAAAATGCCGTAGCAATTGTCAATTTATTTTGTTAAAATCGGATAACAGGACAAAAAGGTACGAATTTTTTTCTAAAAAAAAAAACTTTAAACGGCTTTTTCTCGAAACGACCCTTTCGCACAGCAGAAAAGTTGCCTTTCCAGTGACGATATGGTAATTGAGGTTGTAATAGTATCTAAGTATAAACATCTGTAACCTAAAGCCTAGCCTACATACCGTAGATAGAGGGCAACAACCTATGACACCATCTAGGTACTCATACTATGACATCATGTAAACCCTAATTAATTACTATATAAAGGGTCCATTTATTAAAATAAAGTCAGTCTTAAAACCATCTTCTTGTGTTTAATTTCTCTCCCGCGTACCGCTATCACAAAGTTAGCTAGGTGATTTTTTATGTGCTACCTACCGCCATTTACTAAACTAAATACAAATAATACCTCCTTAGTTGTACACCTAACGTAATAACATAACATCTATTTTTCATAACTAATTCTCATTCGTTGTCGCCATGGACCTAAAAATAAAATCTGCCGTGGCAAAATTGCTTCTAACACCAGCGATTTAGTATCATTATTGTTTGTTACAGTTGTCTAATGAAGCGCGCCGACACAAGAGCAGCCGACTCTTCTAACAATGCCGCCGTGCGCCGCCGAAATCCTTTGACGATTGCCGCCGTGCCTCGGCACTAGGGATTGCAATTGCTGGATCCAACATCCAGCAATCTAGCTGGATCCAGCGCCTTTTTAAACATGCTGGATCCAGCGGTGCGGATCCGCAAATTTTCTTTCGAATTGGCGCTATTTTTTAAAACGCGCAGTGGGCGCGGCGCGGCGCGGCGACGCGACGTTGCCGTTCTGTAATGGCACGTGCCGCATGTCCGAATGAATAGCAACGCTGTCCTGCCCCCTCTCCCCCTTATGTTTGTTTACTTTAGTTAGAAATCGAAGACAGTTGATTGAATAACTCCTCTCGATAGAAAGTGTTTTTCTGTCACAAAAGTGCATATCAAGTGCGTGTTGGTTGTTTTTTGCGAGACTGAATGGTAAGTAAAATGTATAATAAATAATTTAAGTTAAGATTAATAATAATTTGAATTACGTCGAAGAAGGAAGATTTTCGTCAACACATCGTGATCGTGATTTGCGCGCGAAATGTCTTGGTTTTTGTTTTCATATTCAAACCGATATCCAACAGGTGGACTATTTAGCTATTTTATAGTTTGTTTGGTGTGTGTGTGTGTGTGTGTGTGTGTGTGTGTGTAAGAAGTGCGTGTAGGTACCTATTGATTTGTTGCTATTTAATAAGAAGAAAAATGCGCACTTTTGAGTGGAAAAGCTGTGTCATATATTTGCATAAAGAATGTTATTTAAGTAAAGATTACTCATGCCGTGTCTATAATCGCGTTAAAATTTATTATTATTATTCCTCCTTTGACCATGGTGCGCCACTTGCAACAGCAATTGCATCGACGCGATAGTTTTATCTATTTATGTGTAGGCAGTATGTTATATTAAAATAATACTTATTCAATCAAATGCATCATAAACTACAGCAATGGTTTTTTCATTACAGATTGAACGCTGTTTTTCGGCCAGTTTAAAAAATTAAAATGTCGTCCGAGAATTCTTGCGGCGACAAAAAAAGTTTGTGGGACTTTTTCGTAAAGTTGGATAGTGGAAGTGCCAAGTGCTCGCTATGTTTAAAAAAATTGCTTATTAGCAACCGCTCCACTACAGGGTTGAAAGGGCATTTACAAAAAGTACACTGTATTAGTGTCATAAGTAACATAAGTGGGCAGAAAGCTAATTCATCGGACAAAGATTTGCATAAAACAGATTCACAAACTCACACTGCCGCTATAGCAACTACTTCAAAAAATAAAGATTATCAAGAAATAGTTCCGAGCAAGAAGGCCAAGAAAACTATTGATTCCTACTTTGAAAAAGAAAATTCTATGGAAGGTTTGGTTACTAGGATGGTGTGTAAAGATGGCTTTAGTCTAAATACATTTTGTACATCATCCGATTTGAGATTTTTATTCGCAAAATCAGGGTTTCTATTGCCAATTTCTCCAAATACCATAAGAGCAATCATTTACAAGTATGCAGAAAATGTTCAAGCGGATTTCATTAAGGAATTCACTAACTTAAAACAAAAAGGACAAAGATTCTCATTGAGTTTTGACGAGTGGACCTCCGCAAAAAATCACAGATACATAAATCTCAACTTGCACCATGATGATAAACATTTCAATTTAGGTTTGATAAGAATTCACGGCTCCTGCACTGCCGAACACTGTATTGAATTGGTGTCAGAAAGGCTCAATATTTTTGACTTAGTGTTGGAAACCGATATCATTGGTATCACTACCGACGGGGCGTCTGTAATGGTTAAAGTTGGAAGACTTTTGCCTTGTTATCAACAATTGTGCTACGCTCATGGTATTCAGTTGGCTGTAGTGGACGTGTTATATAAGAGAAAGGAGGAAGTACAACAAGCAGCAACCCTAACAACATATGAAAGTGACGATTGCGAAGACGAGGAAGACTTAGAGACAGAGTTAAACGATGGATTGGCAGTTACAGTCGAACCGTCATTAGATTTAGTGGATTCTGTTAAATTAATCCCACGATACAGCGCACTGCTCATAAAAGTACGCAAAGTTGTAAAACTTTTCAAAAAATCTCCAACCAAAGATGATTTATTTCTGCAAAAATATGTTAAAGAAGAGAAAGGTAAAGAACTAAGTCTGATTCTTGATTGCCGCACAAGATGGAACAGTTTGCTCAGTATGCTGGAACGTTTCTATGACCTAAAAGTTTGCATCGATAAAGCATTGATAGACGTCGGTTCTGAAATAAAATTTTCGAGCGATGAATGGTCAATCATCAAAGAGTTAATCGTCAGTCTTCAACCGTTGAAACTAGCTGTAGAAGCTCTTTGCAGAAGAGAGTCCACATTGATAACTGCTGATACAACCCTTAAATTTGTCTTAGATAAGCTTGAAAGCCAGGGCACTACCCTAAGCGCAGAGCTAGCCAAATCAGTACGCAACAGAATGGCAGAACGGCGCCTCGCCGAAATTATTGGAACATTAGTCTATTTGAAAAATCCAAAAAAATATGACGAAGCAGTAAAAACATCGGGCTTTTTTTCTTTTCCAAAAAAGAACGTGATGCGGCAGGAGATGAAAGCTTTATTGACTCGAGTAAAGAAACCAAATATTGTAGAGCCGGTAAAAGAAAATATCATGGAATCAGAAGAGGATGGTCTAGAAAATAACACAGAACCCGTCAAAATGACGTTAGAACAGGAGCTCGAGATGGAACTTATAAGAGAAAAGGAGAACTTTAATAAGCAAAAGCCAAATTGTCAATTAGATTATGAAAAGGTCTTGAAAAAAGAAATGAGCGTATATGAGACTGAAGGAGTGCGAGGTGAAAATCTAACTACGGTGTATTAGTACTTAATGACCCTAAAACCGACCAGTGTAGAGGCCGAAAGGGCATTTTCAGCAGCCGGCTACATATGTAGTTCCGTGCGAAGCAGGTTGGGAGATAAGACCATCGATAAAATATGTTTTCTGAGGTCTTACTTCCAGAGGATGCAAAAATAGTTTCTTGTCCTTAGATTTTAACGATCCAATTATCAGTTTTCAATATTTTGGTGAGTGCGGGAAAGATTATTTCGGAACTTCGTTTGATACAGAAAATAGATAACATTACAGTGCAGGTTAAATTAACATTATAATTACGTGCCTTTTTTGTAGTCAATTTTGAAAGAATTTGTAAGACTGATTGTTACTGATAAGCCCTCCTGTCATTAAACACAATCATAATAAGATATTGCGCATTTGCGCACTTTCACTTAGAATAGAAACATTATAAAAAGGTTATAATAAGTAATATGTTTATTCATTTTAAGTCGATTCTGATCTCAAATTATTAAAAAACCAAAGAATAAGAAGGAAAAATTATTTAATAAAAAAAATTCTTAAAAATGACGTCTTTTTATTTTCGTTTCACGTTTTGCTGGATCCGCGCTGGATCCAGCTGGATTCAAGTCAATCCAGCAAAAATCCAGCTGGAGTGAAAATGCCGCTGGATTGCAATCCCTACTCGGCACGTGTAACTTCCTACCTATGCAAGAGACGCGGGCGGCGCGCCGCCCGGTACTAGGCGACCAGGACACGCAAGGAGGATTTAATGTAGGGTGCGAAATGTGACGTGTGAGGACAGTGACCTCAATAGTGTTGTGCCACATTTTTTTCTAAATTATTTTATATTTTACAACCTGTATAAATGTACTCTGTGCAGAGAGCTCAACAACTGCTGAGTCAGGAGTAGCCGAGCCGGTCGGCAACGGGGCGCGGAGTCTCCATTCGGAAATATATTAATGTTAAACTACTGATAGTTATTTCCTAACAATACCAAATCATTATTTATATAAAAATTATCCATAAAAGGAGACAACCGGTTTTGGGCCTGATTCTGCATGGATAAATTATATACCAAAAAAATTGTATATTTTAGTTAATTAACCTCTATAAATAACAACGAAACTGGCTTTGGCTAACATAAGTTAATTCCATAATTGTATATTTTTTAGTATAAAGCACACTTTGTAAACGTTTTTGCACCTTTTTTTTATTTTTTAACTGTCTTCAAAAACGCACTCATAACATAACATCATCGATTATAGAATATCGTTACGCAGAGATTATAAAATGCATTTGTCATAGTGTTGTAGAACTATCGATAGTTAACCTCGAAAAACCGTCTCAATATCGATAGTACTATCGATATTATCGATAGTATCAATAGCCAATAGTATGCAATACTATTGATGGGCACCAATATTTTTAAAACTATCGAATTTAGATACTATCGATAGTATTGATAGATTTTTAATCAATACTATCGATACTATCGATAGTATTGATAGATTTTTAATCAATACTATCGATACTATGTAAAGCTGTAAGTATTCCTAATAAATAAATAAAATAAAATAAAATAAATACTATCGATAGTATTGATTAAAAACTATCAATTGTAATATCGATATTTGTTGAAATTGCATTAATGTTAGATAGAATTTGATTAGTTCAATACTTGTGTATTAAACAATGTTAGATAGAATTTCATTACTTAATTACGTGAGCTGAGCAAGAACTAATTAAAAATAGTACACTGTGATTTTGTTACACAATACTATCGATAGTTTTTAGCTATCGATAGTTCTTCATACAAATAGTAATAATAGTGTCGATAGTATTGATTAAAACTATCGATACTATCGATAGTCCTATCGATATTCTTACTTTTTTCAAGGTCACAATAGTAACTATAGACTATCGATATATTGTATGACCAAACGAAGCAATAATTATGATTTATATTATACTATTGGTTGTTGCAACACTAATCTGTCACTTAATGTCATTCGCTTTTCGTTTCTCGTGCGTGAGTGAATGTTCTTGTGGTTTTTCCTGATTTTGGTTTTACGACTTGTGCTCGAATACCTGACTCTGACTTCGATTCCTTCCTGGCTGAACGTTTGCTTGAATACTGGACACTGTACCTGCTACTCATATTGACCTTTGGCGCTAACACCGGACAACTTGGACTTGCCTTCTTGACGATCGTTAGCGTGTTTGAATGGACAACATGAGCCTTTGCAGTAATTATTATATATTAAGCGAGGAAGCTATGCTATCCATTATAAGAGAATGGGTTGCACCTAGCGTTGCCAGGCGTCCGGATAAAGCCGGACATAGGTAGGCTTTTTGATTGCTAGTCCGGCCAAAATAAACGGTGTCCGGCCTGTCCGGCTTTTGTTAGGCTTTTTACCTAAACTTTTCACAATCGCAAACGAGTGAAACGAAACACCGAACATGACTGGAGCGAAGCAAAGACATGAGTAGACAGTCTTCGGTCGTTCGTTCGCGCAGTGCCGCCCCCCACCGCTACATTGCGCTCGCGCGCGCGGTGTTGTGGCCTGTCAGTAGTATTCATTCCCTGAATGACAGTACACGCGTAGTAGGCACGCACGGTACGTGGTGCGAACCAGCACGTTGCGTCGTCTTCAGTTTTTCTATTATATAGCAACAGTAAATTTGGTAAGTATTGTTTGTACTGTACTGTAATGTAGTTAAATGATGTTACTGTAAGAGCTCTTACAAGTTTTTTATTGTGTTCTTTTCGTATTTTTAAATTTTAACCAATTATAGTCTTTTAAAATCCCTTGGAAGCGGACATTTTTTGATGAATAGATAACATGATTTATCAAGTAAATCTAAGTAAATTCCTAAAAGAAACCCATGGTCTATCTTCAATAGTTTTCGATATTTTTTTTTTTAAATTGGCTTTTTTTGTGTGTTAAAATACGATTTTTTAAAAATCTGTTCTTTTGTGGTAGTTGGAACAAAATTGGCTTGTGTAACTTACACAAGCCTATTGAAGATAGACCATGGGTTTCTTTTAGGAGTTTACTTAGATTTACTTGATAAATCATGTTATCTATTCATCAAAAAATGTTCGCTTCCAAGGGATTTTTAAAGACTGTGCAATGTTTGATTTAGGGTGCAACTGCGTAATGCAATGATAAACAAATAAAACATTCATGTTATTAATTTCAGATCTCAAAATGCCAAAGAGGAAATGTATTTTTTCAGAAGAATTAAAAATAAAATACAAAATGTTTAAGCCAACAGCAGAACCGTCAGAAGTGAAATGTGAGCTTTGCGACCAGTTAATATCAATAGCTAGTTAAGGAAAATATGATCTCGAAAAGCATTTAAACACAGAAAAACACCGTAAAAGTATTAGGACCGCTGCAAGTTCGTCAAAAATAGACAACTTTGTAACAGCTAGATCGGGGCCAAAAACAGAGGTGCAAGCGGCTGAGGCTACTTTAGTATTTCATACGGTGAAACACAATAAGTCATTTAATTCATTAGACTGTACAGTACCACTTCAAAAGTGCCTTTATCCAGATTCAAATACTGCAAAAGAAGTAACCTGTGCGAGAACAAAGGCAGAAGCAATTTTGAAAAATGTTCTTGCGCCATATGTATTAAAAAATATATTAGAGGCCTTGTCTGATATAAAATACATAAGCGCTTCAACTGACGCAAGCAATCACGGTGCAATAAAGTTATTCCCGCTGTTAATTCAGTATTTTGACTATCAGAAAGACGGAATTCAGGTTGCCTTGATAGATATTCTATCACTACAAAATGAGACATCCGAAACAATATCCAACTACGTCTTTGATTCACTGCGTGAGAAAAATCTTTCAGACAAATTAGTGGCATTTTCGGCAGATAATGCTGCTACAAATTTTGGTGGCAGAGACAGAGGAGGACAAAATAATGTTTTCTTTACATTGAAATCTTTAACAAATAATCAGAATATTATTGGCGTCGGCTGTGTTCCACATATTTTTAATAATTCTGTCCACAGTGCTCTTAATTCCTTGCCATTATCTCTTGAAAGTATTGTAATGCAGATTCACAACCATTTTGCTACATTTGCCGTGCGTACAGAAGAGCTCAAAAGTATAAGTTCAGAATTAGACATTCATTTCAAACAGATGCTTTATCATTCAAAGACGCGCTGGCTGAGTCTTTTCCCAGCGATTGAAAGAATTTTACAAATGTTTGAACCTCTTCGGTCATATTTCCTAAAAAATAATGCATCCAGAACATTAAGAGAATTTTTTGAAAATGACCTTAACGAAGGCTATTTGTGGGCTGTGCATTATTTCATGGTCATTTATCAAAACCGCATCAAAGATACAGAGAAGGCTGATGTTTCTGTAAATGAGGTTTTGGAAAACTGTTCTGAGATAATGAATAGCATAAATGCAAGAATTGAACAAGAGTTTTATCCACTAAAAGTGACTTCCATTTTACGTAAATTCAATGAAAACAATGAAAATTCTGAACAGGTAACTGCGTTCAAAAAGGACATTAAAAACATGTACGTTATTGCAGTACAATATTTAAAATCTTGGACTGATAATTTATATAAAGACACAAAACATTTCACATGGATGTCTTTAAAAGATGTTCCTGAATGGAATCAAGTTTCTGATACTATTAGTATCCTATCACAAAACAACGTCAAAATTGACGATAGCAAGTGTTTTGATCAACTACAAAATCTCAAAAGTTTTTTGAACAACAACAAAGATAATGATTTCAAGACACTGTTGGCACATAAGAAATGGGTAGCCTATTTTAAATCAATGAAGAGTGAAGATTGCTTTTCTGAATTTTTAACTATTTGTCGGTATTACTTTGCCATCCCAGGACATAACGCAAACGTAGAGAGAGTATTTTCTTTGATAGGACAGCAATGGACAAAAGAACGCAATAGATTAAATGTGGATACTGTAGCGAAAGTGTTGGTTGTAGAATTCCATTTAAAACAACTGACATGTAAGGATTTTTACAACAGCATTTTAAAAGAGCCTGAACTATTAAAGCAGGTTTCGGCAAACCAAAAATATTCATAGTTATTTTTGTGAATGTTATGTAAAAAGGAGTTTCGTTTGATTTTAGTTTTTAGTTTAAAAGAGAAGTTTTATTTTTTGTTTTTATGATAAGTTTACAGAGAAGAAGCTTTGTTTTATTGTTTAACTTTTAAAAAAGAAGCTTTTGACTGGTTTTAATAAAGCAAACCAAAAATATTAATAGTTATTTTAGTGAATGTGATCTAAAAAAGGAGTTTCTTTTGATTTTAGTTTTAAGTTTAAAAGACAAGTTTTATTTTTGTTTTTATGTTCAAGTTTATAGAGAAGAAGTTTTTTTTTTATGTTTAACTTTTAAAATAGAAGTTTTTGATTGTATCACCTTTTGATTTTAATAAAGTATCTTCTTAACTTAAGAAGAATCTTAAGACTGATTTGACATTAGATTTTTATTAATTACTAGCGGCCGCCCGCGACTCCGTCCGCGTGGAAAAGTAACTTTTTACCCCCCTTTCAACCCCTTACAACCCCCTTTTCGCAATAAAAAGTAGCCTATGTCCTTTCTCAGGGTCTAGATTATCTGTATACCAAATTTCATTTAAATCTGTTGAGTAGTTTTGGCGTGAAAGAGTAGCAGACAGACAGACAGACAGACAGAGTTACTTTCGCATTTATAATATTAGTATGGATTTCATAAGAATTCAACAAGATTTGTGACCATAATCAAAAATGCTTGATTTACATTAAAACTTGTCGTACCTATAATTACTGAGATACAAAATCTTTAAGAATGTAGGGTGTCCGGCCTTTTTAGCCAAATGTCAGGCTAAACGGGCTGGTCTGTCTGGCTATAAGGCCTAGCGACCTGGCAACCCTAGTTGCACCTCGCACAGTAAGTACACTTTTTGGATTACATTTTAATCAATGTATTTCTTAACTCTCATTAAGTTACCTTGAGAGAGCCACGCTTCGGCATGAATGGGTCGGCTCGACCGGAGTGATACCACGGGCTCACAGAAGACCGGCGTGAAGCAGCGCCTGCGCTGTGTTTCGCTGAGTGAGTGAGGGTACCGGAGGGCCCAAGGGGGGAAGGGGAAAAGGTTGGCAGCGCTCTTGTCACTCCATTAGTATTGCGGGTGTCTATGTGCGAGAGTTATCGCTTACCACCAGGTGATCCGTCTGCTCGTATGCCCTCCTATTACATAAAAAAAAGTTAATTCAATACCAATCCAGTAGTCTTTAGTCGTACGTACTATCACTTTTTTATTTTTAGGGTGTTTTACAGCATTTTGTTAACTACACTCGCGAGCAAAAGTTTGGAATCACTAACTTGAAATTGGTTTCGCGCGATCTTGCTTTGTAAATAAATTTTTAATAATTTTAAAAATGACATCATTTTAAAGGTTCAACTGTCCACTTCAAATTGATACCAAATTCATTCAAATGGAGACAGTAGTTGTGGAGCTATCCCGGATTAAGCGAAGGAGGTAGGAAAACAAGGAAATATGGAAAAATAATGAATGAATAAAACAACAAAAATTTATTAATAAAACATTTATTTAGCTTTAAAATTAAGTGTCAATACTTTGTATTCCCTCCCCTCGCCCTAATAACTGCTCGAAGACGATTCTTCATAGACCTGATCAGCTTCTGAATTGATTCTTGTGGAATACCTTCCCACTCCTCAATCAACGCCGCTTTCAGCGCATTTAGACATGAAGGAGCAGGAGTTCTGGAACGAACCTTCCTCTTCAGTTCATCCCACACGTGCTCAATGGGATTGAAGTCAGGGCTGAGCGACGGCCAGTCCAATGTGGCGATACCGACTTCTTCGAGGTATTTAGTGTCACACGGGCAGTGTGACAACGAGCGTTATCGTGCATAAGGAGGAAGTCATCACCGATATATCCCGCATAGGGAACGACATGTTCCAGCAGAATATCGGAAATGTACCGGTCTGAAGTTAGACCGCCTCCTCGTCCCCCGCCAGGCACGAAAACAAGCTCGGTTTTACCGTCGAAGGAAATGCCGGCCCACATCATACAAGAGCCGCCCCATAAGCCACTGTTTCAGCGAAACAGCACTGCAAATCGCTCTCCAGGCCGCCTGTAGACCCAACCTCTTCGGTCGCTACCGTGCAAACACATCCTGCTCTCGTCGGAGAACAGGACTTGCCTCCATTGCTCAACCTCCCAATCAAGTTGGGTGCGAGCAAATTGAAGGCGAGCTTGTCGGTGAGCTGCCGTGAGTTTCGGGCCTGTGGCAGGCCTTTTTGGAGTCAGATTCGCTTGCTTAAGTCGTCGACGAACTGTCCACTCGCTGGCTGCTACTCCACGAACATCTCGGAGCTCCTGTTGGACGTCGACACCAGTCAAATGCCGATTTCGGAGAGATGTTGACACGATAAAACGGTCATCCCTCTCCGATGTGCACCGGCGCCGTCCAGATCTTGGTCTCGGGATAAAGCCACCAGTCTCCCGAAAGCGCTTGTAAACTCTCGTAAACGGTTTAGAGACAATAGAGAACACCTCTTGCACACTAGATTTAATGACAAAGGGGAAGTCTGGGCATTTAAATATTGTTCATCAAAATATACAGGGCTTCTCCGGTAAAGATTTGGAATTGGAACTTTTTTTAAATAAAATGAATATACATGTCCTCTGTGTAACTGAACACTGGTTAAGGCAACATGAACTTATTATTAATATTGATATTTATAAAGTCATAAGTGCGTTCACAAGAAAGTCGGCCATTAGGGGTGGGTCACTTATATTATTACATAATTCATTAAAAGCAAAGGAGCGCAAAGACATAGTCGCACTTTCAACTGAACGAACTATTGAACTATCTTGTGTAGAGATTGAACGGTTTATCATTATTTGTGTATACAGACCTCCCTCTGGTAACTACAATAACTTTGAGTCTGCCATGGAGGAGGTGCTGAGAAAAGCAACTAATTGCAACAAGCAAGTAATTGTATGTGGGGATTTCAATATTAACATCTTAGAACACAGTCAAAGCTCGGGTATGCTTCTTAATCTATTTAAATCTTTTGATTTACGCCATCTGTTTAATGACCCTACACGCATTACCCCCACATCAGCTACTTGTATTGATAATATTTTCTGTAATTGTAAGGCAATTAAAAAATCAATAATAAATTTTATAAATTCAGACCATACAGGACAGATAGCTGTTTTTGAACACCGTCATGCAATTGCTTCCTCTTCTTTTGTCTATAGGCCAATCACCACTAGTCGTGTGGAAAAATTTAAGGAAAATGTTGAAAACAACGTTTCCCTGATGCAAGTAAGTAGGTATGCTAATATTGATGAACTATACAATACTTTGTTTAATGTTATTGAAAAGGAGTTTGAAGTAATTTTTACTAAGAAAAAAGTCAAAGTAGACAATACTAAAACAATATTTAGCGATTGGGCTACTAAAGGCATCTTCAAAAGCAGGCGCACTTTATTTGAATTATATGACATTAAAGCTAACTCCAATGATCCTACAATAACTGAACATGTTAGAAACTATTCCAAGCTATTTAAAAAAAGTCTGCGCAATAGCAAAAGCTAATTATTTAAAAGATAAAATTAAAAATTGAAATAATAAAATCAAAGCCACTTGGAATATGATTAATAAAGAGACTTGTAAAAATACTATTCAAGACCTCAAGTACTCTTTGAAAATTGATAATAAACAACTCAACGAGGACGTAGAAATAGCAAAGGCATTTGAATCTTTCTTTGCTAATATACCTCTTATTACCACTAGTAACTTAAATTCTAGTCCTCAGCTTGCTAATTGTCTTCTTCAATCGAGTGTGGACGAGTGCCTGACTTCTTTTAGTTTCCATCACATCAACCCGGAAACTATACTTAAAACTTTTAAAGAGATCAGCGTAAAGAAAACTGAAGATTTGTGGGGAATATCAGTAGAAATATTAAAAAATATAAAAAATACTCAACAGCAAAAGTTTTAAACTGAAGCGCAGTGAGAACGCCCTCTCCAAACAGTGGTTGTCGAGGTTACAATTAGCTAAAACAAACATGCATGAATTACAATTACTAGACTTAAAAGTATTATTATGCTATTAATATTTTATCTGTCTGTGTGTGTGTGTGTGTGTGTGTGTGTGTGTGTGTGTGTGTGTGTGTGTGTGTTTGTTTGTGTGCGTGCCTGTGTATGCCTGTGTGCATATAGGCGTGGTTTGTACCAGTGTATGTGCTGTGTATTTTACTGAGCATATCTTATCAGGTCTTCTGACTCCCGAAAAGAGAGCGATACAAGCCATGCAAATAATTTGCGTCAACATAGATATGAGGTCAGGTGGTGAATTTGAACTTCTTTATTGGCATGGTTGTATAATTTAGCACTGAGATGTAAATAATGGCGACCAGCAGCTGCAGTCTTACGTTTTCTTGGAGGACAGACAATGTCTGCTCTGCGTTTTTGTTTCAAAAGCTGAGGATCAAAAACTAATTCTCTATGCTTTCGGAGAATGGTTTGCTGAATAAACAGCCTTCGGATGGAAAGGATATTACACTCTGAAAAAAGACTGTCCGTAGGGTAACGTATAGGTTTAAATGTCATCACCTTTAACACAGCTCTTTGTGCCACTTCTACTCTTTTAAAATTTTGGTCAGGGTTGTCACAAAAAATACCGGTTTCTGTTATTTTTGTAATCATCTATGTAAGGTATTTTTAGGGTTCCGTAGCCAAAATGGCAAAAACGGAACCCTTATAGTTTCGTCATGTCCGTCTGTCCGTCTGTCCGTCTGTCCGTCTGTCACAGCCGATTTACTCGGAAACTATAAGTACTACAGTGATGAAATTTGATGGGAATATGTGTTGTATGAACCGCTACAAAAATATGACACTAAATAGTAAAAAAAAGAATTGGGGGTGGGGCCCCCCATAATGTAACTGAGGGATGAAATTTTTTTTTTCGATGTACATACCCGTGTGGGGTATCAATGGAAAGGTCTTTTAAAATGATATAAAGTTTTCTAAAAAACATTTTTCTTAAAGTGAACGGTTTTTGAGATATCAGCTCTCAAAGTCGTAAAAAGTATGTCCCCCCCCCTCTATTTTTATAACTACGGGGTATAAAATTCTAAAAAAAATAGAGGTGATGCATGCTAATTAACTCTTTCAACGATTTTTGGTTTGATCAAAGTATCTCTTATAGTTTTTGAGATAGGTTGATTTAACTGTAATTTTGGACTTTGCTGCTACGGAACCCTTTGTGCGCGAGCCCGACTCGCACTTGGCCGGTTTTTCTTTCATTGTCTTCTTATTCGGAGATACGGATACATATTTCTATTTAATTTGGCCCTATTCCAGTCAGCCTGTATAGGTTATGGTATGTTAATATTAACGAGTTAAATTATTTAGAACGGTAAAATGTAAAAATATTAAATAAACAATGAGTAATATAATGTGCATGAAATCCAAATCATCATTGCTTCAAATTTGAAAAAAGTAGTATTCAAAATTAAAATCAAAATCAAAAAATCTAAATCAAAAATCTTTATTTTTATAGGCATCATAGAAGCACTTATATTATCGTCATTAAAATATGGTATAAGTATTTATTGAATCTACCGCCGCATTTTTTTATTCCGGTTGGAATCCAATGACAATCTATATTCGGTATGGGAAGGGGTCCACCCTCGACAGGCGAGAGCTAAAACCCCATATCATTAGACTATAGATTTGAGGAACGGGGGTGAGGCTTCATGGAGCCGTCAAAGACCCATGAAGCCACTTTGCCTCAACAGGATCTGACCCGACCTGTTGGGGGATGTCCGTCTGAGCTCCGATCGGCGGACTTAGGGCAAGGAGGGCATGAGGGCGCCAACCCTCATGTTGGTCAACGAGTGGCCAACGAAGCTGTGGATAACGCCACAGCCGGTACTTCTCAGCCTCCGGAAGTATTCGTAAATAGGCAAGGAGAAGAAATTGACAGCACAAGTAAAAACGTAAGTCGGCTTGAAATGTTTGAGTTGTTTGTTAATGAATGTAAGAAAATCGATCCAAATTACAGACCAAATGACTTGACTAAAGTTCAAAGAGTGGGTGTAGTTTGAATAGCATTGGAAAACAGTTACATTCACTCTCTGAAAATGATACTGAAATCTTATCAAAGACCATTGCCAATTTTCTATCAAAGACTGAAAAAAATATAAAGAATGTAAAAAAAACTATGATTATTTTAAAAAAAGCATAAGGTGTGGCTAGCACAGAGTTTTATTGAAGATGTTCCACTTCAATTTAGAATCACGCCTAGTGTTGAATTGCCAACTTGCTCAAAATATACAGAATTGAGTAAACGCCAACAATTGCGATCGCCGCGAAGACTTGAGAGTGTTTTAGAAGGGGAACCTCTTAACTTAAACTTATCAAGGCCTTGAGTTCGACAGTCACGGTTCAGGGAAGTCATCTATCACCGAAAGTATCACGTGATCTTGAGTCGGTAATTAATTTAAGTCTGATTTCTCCGACCAGGCCAAGTAAAATGGTAAAACTACTCTCACATTCCGAGTTAAAACCCTATACACCACAAGAAGCCTTCGCCATTTAATCGATCGCAAATTTACCGTAGAAACGTACCAATTCTTACAACAAGATGCCAAAAAACGTGGTTGTTCTCTATATCCCCCGTATTACAAAGTAAAAGCTGCTAAAAAAAGAGTGTTACCCTGAGGAGGAACTATTGGTTTCTGAGGTTGAAGCTTCTGTATCTCTGCAAGGTTTGCTATCTCATACTTTTAAACGGTTAGTTGAAGGGCATGACAACGTATTCTCACAATATTGCGACCAATTAGGTGTCAAGGAACTAACTTGCAGCTTTGAAGGATCCTGGGGTTACGACGGCAGTACAGGTCAATCCCTATACAAACAAAGTTTTTTGTCAACACTTGACCAAACATATGACGAAAACAGCATTATAGCCACTACGTTTGTGCCGTTACGTATTATCGATAAGGCGAAGAACCAAGTTCTTTGGCAAAATCCTAGCCGTCAGTCCTACCGATCATGTCGTCCGCTCCATATTCAATATAGAAAAGAATCTAAAGACCTCATTCTTTCTGAAAAAGAGAGTGTTGAACGACAGATACGAGCCCTTAATCGGTTGTTTACAGAAACATCTGATGGACATCAAATTAAAGCTATTTGTTAACTTACTCTTAGCATAATTGACGGTAAAGTGTTGAATATTATCACGAACACCAACTCGCAATTAAGGTGCCCAATGTGCAAAATGACCGCAACGGATTTCAACAATTTGGAATTAGTTTATTCTAAGCCGCCACCCAAATTAGAGTCTTTGCAGTATGGACTTAGTCCATTACACGCGTGGATCCGTGTTTTTGAATTCTTCCTTCACATTGCATATAAAAATGACCCAGCTGTACAGAAATGGAGAATCGCCAATAACGTTAATTATTTTATATCTGGTAGAGTGTTAAAAGTCCTTTCGGTGTGTATTTAAATTACCCGCTAATATAAAGTAATAAGAGTGATAAAAATAAAATCGCTAAAGTTAATTTTTTTTTTTTTGTACTTCTGCACAATAATTCTTTTTCAGAACCATTTTATATTATACTTCTGTAGTGGTTTTATCTTACCCTTTTACATATTCAAATTATTTTCATATGATGATGATGATGATGATGATGATGGCTTCCTAGCCGATTTCGGCTACAGCGACCACTTTGTGTATAATATATACCATTTTCATATAACTAAGGAGCAATTTAATGTTTTCTGATTTTTACGTATTTTTTTTTTGCCAACTTCACTATGTTTTTTCTCATAAACTATTGAGAATTGAAATCTGAGAGTTTTGCTGATATACTTTAAGTAGTCATCGGTATCGTTATATGCAGTAAAACAAGCATGTCCGATTTTAAGGTAAAATTTCATACTGTGCATGGTCTTGAAAAAAAAAGTATGGACACCACTCCGGCAAGTTGTTATTAAAATTGACGCAACTAATCAAGATTCTAAAATGGTATAAAACTCTAAGATACCTAGTCACATAAAAAAAATGTGCCAACCATTCGTCAACAAGCACTTAATTTCTTAATTGTTCTTGTTCATAGAAATCACTTTTACTTTATGCACAAAATGAGTCATAATGTTGCAAATTCTTAGAATTTTAACGGAACGGACAGTAAGATTTAAATAAGAAAAAGAGAAAGATAGCAAGAACTTCGAGAAGAGTATGTTAGAGAGGGATAGATAAATTTCAATTGTTGAATGAATGTAATCATCCTGTTCTAAGCAAGTCAGTACGCTCTACTCCTTTGTTTACTGCGCACCCTTCCGTATTCAATTGACGTGGATCTTGTACTAACGACCTTTGGCTTTGCATTTTGGACTGGATTTAAGTGATCTGCATACTGACCTGGCATTAATTTGGACTGTGACAGCGTTTTGTGTATTGGACTTTTTGCGTATTTTGGACTGTTCAGCGTTTATTATTATGCCGCTACCATACACGCCGATGGAATACGCTAATATGCACCTCATTTATGGAGAATGTCGGTGCAATGCTAACGCTGCTAGTAGATTGTATCGAGAAAGGTACCCAAACGCTCAAAGATATCCAG